>JAXIVJ010005627.1:25000-72565 GCA_036785665.1 Chirona hameri
ACGCGCGGAAACGGGAGAGAGCGGCGGATAACCGAAGCGCAGTCAGCTGACACTTTACGACTTCTGGCGGTGGATATGGGCACCGGCGATTTGACGCGTTTTCGGGGTGGCGCTTTCGTGCGGTTTGGTGACGTTCTCACACCATTTTGTTCGCGTAGGCAGAACGTAGAGAGGTGAGCAGAAGTTGGACAATGTTGAACTTTCTTGTCCGTTATTGTCGGTTCCATCTGTCCTGCTGTTGGAAGTTAAATTTCCTGTTTGTATTTTCTTCTACATAATCGAGGTGGGTACATTTGGTTATTTGAGTTTGATTTGAATGTTGAAGGTTAATTCAAATTTGAATATGGTTGAAGCCAAACATTTGCTTCTGATGAATTAGAATCCTGATGCTATTCCAATGGCTCAGGATCAATTTGATTATTTTAATATCATTTACCTATAGGTTAATGATATAAATTCAGACTGGTTATTGATTCAACTTTTTTTTAGAACGATTCAATCATGATTCATTTTGGAATTTGAATGATTCAATCGCTGTTCGATTCACAGATACAATTTTGAGAATTGATTCCTTCCGATTCAAAGAATCAAAACAAATATTTTAATCGATTCACGATTGATTCAACATTTAAATATATGAGGTGAATTTATGTCAAATCAATACAAATATTAACATGCATATATATGATCATTAAAACATTGTTACAGCAATAGTACTTTAGTATAATGAATGTAGCCACTGGGACTGCATGTATTTGCACAATTTACCAGTGTACCTGTATTGTTAAGAATCGTTAAATATTTTGATTCAATCAGCCTTGATTTGATGCGGGTTTTGATTCAATCACGATTCAAAAGATCTGGTCGTGGATCAATCATTTTGATTGAACGATTCCAATTGATTCAATCAGTGTCGAATCAATAAACCGTCTGATATTGATATTGCAAGGCAACTTCATTAAAACAGGTCACACTTTTCATTTCATGCTACATTTTCATCAACAATTTTCCATTTTCAAACTGTCCCCCCCCCCCCCCTCCCCAATTAATGTGCATTTCAATACCTTACACCAGTTCCCACCCACTTGTTTTCAGATGATGAAGAGCTGGATGAACTCCAAATTGAAATGGTACACAAATATGAATGGCGCAAGGCGCGCCCCAGCGCGAGTGCGATATTCAGGAGGACTTATTCATGCGAGCTTATTACTGCCAAGATACCCAGTTAGTGAGTCTTTCCGTTCACTGATAATCCAGTTAATTGATCATTGTTGTGCTGTGCCCTGTTTGTACGCTCAATAAACACTGTTTTCCATAACATCAACGCATTTATTGTGTTAGCGAGCAAACTCCTGCCCTCCTCCTGAGTCTTCAAAACGATACATGCCGTAATGCTACGTTCGACGCTACTCAACGGCATCTACTCAGGTACGAACAATTAACAAAACCAGTCCTAGCCATCAGCAGCAAGTCCCAGCTTCAGCACGTGACGGGCCTGCTCGCGGCGGTGGAGCCAGGCTGGCTGCACCGACGGCCGGTGACGGCACCGCGGGCGCCGAGCGCTGTCGAACCAGCAGCCGACCTCAGCGCTGCCGCTGTACTCGACCGCGCGCCGCCGCCGGCGGCACAGTCACGCACAGTCACACCGGCGTAGCGCCCATCCCGCTTTGAGAAGACCACGGACGGCAGCAGTTTCAGCGCCAGCAAGGCCACTCCGACTTTTGACATCACTCTGAAATGCCCAGCTCACCGCGACGGACCAGGCGATCCTGCCAGGGTACTGCCCCCTCCGGTGACGATAACTAATCCGCGAATGGATCCCTCAGCGCCATAGCGTCCAGAGCAGTGTTGTTGGAGCCGAGCCGTAGGGGGCACCCGAGCGCGCCAGCTGCCTCCGACTGCAACCGTCACGCGCCTCTGCGCAACTGGCTGTCGTGCTCGACGTCCACGTCGTCCTGGCCGATGTAGGACAGCGAGACGGTGGACATTGATGTGCCTGCCATCTATCGCACCTGAAACCAGATACAGCACAATGCTATTCGATATAGTATGAAATATGTACTACACCTGCGCTATAAACATCAGACTGGTCACTGGTACCACTGGACTGGTACCATCAGACTGGATTGGTACTTGGAAAGTAAAAATTCCTGATTTGTAATAGATATTAAATCCTTGAGGAAAATGAAATTTTATTTTCGCTACAATGTTGGTTAGATCAGGTGAAAAGAGCAAATTCCAAGAACAAAAAAATGAAGAAATTCATTATTTGTTTTACCCCAAAAGTCCAGAAAATGGCCAAAATGCCAAGGTTGGCTCAGCATACAGCTCAGCGCACAGCTCAGCGCACATCTCAGCGTACAGCTCAGCACACAGCTCACCGTACAGCTCAGTGTACAGCTCAGCGCACAGCTCATCGTACTGCTCATCGTACTGCTAAGCACACAGCTCAGCGTACGCTGTACAGCTCAGCGCACAGCTCAGCCCACAGCTCAGCGCACAGCTCAGCGTACTGCTCAGCGTACAGCTCAGCGTACAGCTCAGCGTACAGCTCAGCGCACAGCTCAGCGCACAGCTCAGCGCACAGCTCAGCGCACAGCTCAGCGTACGCCGTACAGCTCAGCGTACGCCATACAGCTCAGCGCACAGCTCAGCGTACTGTTCAGCATACGCCGTACAGCTCAGCGTACTGCTCAGTGTACGCCATACAGCTCACTGTACCACTCAGCGTACTGCTCAGCCACCAGACAGGTACAGCTATCAATGTAAAATTACAACACCTATTCCAAGACTTTATAAACAGGGTGAACATCAACCTTTGTTACAACATGGCACTGGGCAGGAAACATTTGTGTTTACATACCCAAGCGGTGTGGAAGTGCCTCCTCTCCCCAAACTCTTTGGCAATGGCCAGCCAGCCTTCCTGCGTTGGCGGCTTCATCTCATTCGTTGCCAGCCCATCCCAACGCACAGACCTTGATGATATTGCTTGGTGTGGCTCGTCCAACCCGGAAGGACCTTGCTATATCCCGCTGGCTCTGGCCACTTGCCAGACACCTGCATAGAAAGAGAACCACAAATATCTGTCACACTTAATAGCAATCCACATCTAGTTATTTGTTTAAATTGTATCTTATACCAGGATCACTGATTATAGCTTCAGACCACCCATGAATGGAAACAACGAACGGAGGGCAAAATTGACAAAATGTGTTACATAGTTGATGGGAGTCCCTTAACTTGTACATCAATCCATTAATGATAGGTTGGTTACTCACCTCACAGTCAATGCCAGCCTCTCTGCAGGTGTGATAGGCTGCCTGAATGTGGTGGTCTGCCGTTGCAGCCGATGCCCAACCAGCAACATGATCCATCTCGACCATCTTCATCGCCCTCACGAGTCACCACACTCCAAAAGCAAAAGGAGACACATCCTTTTTGTTCATTTTGGGCCACCAAAAGCTTCTTTTTTGCTTATTTTGGGCCACCAAAGATGACGAAAAAAGGAAATATGTCCCGATAGCCTATCCTTATCCATATACTCTTCCAGTTCCAACCGCGCCGCATTTGTCGAAAGCGGAGTTTTCGGACGATCCCCTGACGATATCGCCCCATGTTGCCAGATCGAAATTGGAATGTTGACGGTGTTGCCAAATATAGCGATGTTCTATCCTTGCGCAAAAGTCACCAGACTGCCGCTTTCTCCCGTTTTCCAACGTTCCCATCTCTGTTGGTCCATATGGGCACCGCGCATCAAAGTAATAGGATCCGCGGCGGCGGCGGCGGCGGGTCTGTCGCGGTAGCGCACCGGCTCCGACCGGATCACACGCAGCACACGCGCGTCTCGCTTTATTGCTCGCGAACCACTCCCCGCAGCCGGGGCCGCCAGCCGGGCGGGACCCCGGCCGAGCCAGACATCACGTGACCGGTCAAGGTTATCCAAGGGCGCCGCACAGGAGGCCGCGCCCCGACATTTCCCCCCTTCAAAAAAAGAAACGACATTTTCCAAGCAACAAAAATTAAACACAAACACGGCACGACATAACCAAAACATAACGGTGCGGCGCAAACATTAACACACACACTCTGTTGCCTGGCCCATCCGATTGACCTGCGACACCTTACACCGGACAATCAAACACACGCTTGACATTCCGCATGTGCGTACGGCGGATACGACCTCGGTCATCCTGCACGTCCACGTGGCGACGGCCCACGCGCTGTACCACAACATACGGTCCCGACCAGGGATCGTCCATCTTAGAACTAGCGCTAAAGTTCTTAAACCACACACGATCACCGGGTCGGTAATCAACGTCCTTGGCACGGTGCCGCCGATCATAGTGACGTTTGTACTCGCGCATACTCTCAGACTGCCGCTCCCGAGCCCGCCGGAACACCTCGGACAGTAACCGTAACCTTTCAGAAATGAAATCGTCCGAATATTTCCGCACCGGTCGAGAGGCTAAATCGGGAATGAGGCTATGAGGGTATCGTAGGAAATACAAGAAAAAAGGACTAAATCCATGTGTGCGGCATGGCTCATTGTTCAGCGCAAAAAGGATCCCCGGAAGGAGCAGTTCCCAATCAGTCCCATTTACGGACGACAATGCTCTGAGACGCCTCTTAATATCCAAATGCCGCCGTTCAATCTTGCCCACTGCCTGATGGCAATAACCCACACTGACTCGAGTTTGAACCCCAAAGAATGTACACATTTCTTTAACCCTGCTATTTTTCAAAAGATTGGAGCCAGCGTCACATTCAGCGCATTGAGGCGGTCCAAACGTCAGAAAATGGTGAGCCAGCGCATCAGCTACACAGTCCGCCGAGCCCGTCTCTAACGGATACGCACTAACAAATCCTGAAAACTTATCGACACAGGTAAGCAACTGGCATTTTGACGAGACGGTACTGCGAGGCATGGAAAGGATGTCTATGACTAGAACCTCATTTGGGAAGTCGGCTTCCTGCGGGATCAAGGGAGGGATCTGAGGGCGTGTGTCCTTTTTCTTGCCGCACCGTCTACAGCTGCGGACATACTCCTCACATAGACGTTTCATGCCTGGCAGCCACACCCGGCGGCGGAGTACTTCGTACATCTTACCGGCACCGCAGTGCGCCGCTGTGCTCGTGTCATGATGTCGGTGCAAAAGCTCGAACCGTTTGGCCGCCGGCCACACGATAACCGACGCATGATCGGAATCACGACGATTCCTCACGAGCACCCCGTCCCGCAGCGAGAATTCCTCGATACGTTCCCGTCTGAGCTGCACTGGGGTAGAACGGGGCCATTTACCATGCCGCAGACGGTGAGCGATAGCTCGGCAGTCTCTATCATGTTTTTGGTACCAGATCAGCGACTCTCTGGTAAGTGACAGCTGCGCTACAAAATCATCAGCAATCAAGTTAATTCCGCCCGACTCAGAATTCACATTGACATGGTCCCGACGGTCTGTTTCGACAGGAGTTGCGAACCCGGCACCTCCGTCGCCCACAGACGCCATATCCCTCGCTCGCGGAGGCTCCATCGGGGCTGAGACATTGCTCTCCGCTGCAACCTCAGCGGCCAGTGCCACACTCGCCACATTGTCACCCTCGGACGCCCGCTCATCACCGCGAGAAACGTCACGGGCGCGCTCCGGCCGGCTCGTCAGCGGCTCGGACTGTCGCGCGTCGCCGCCGCCAGAGGCGCCACTCGCGCGCTCCGGCCCGCCCAGCGGTCCCAGACCCCCGTCCTCATCCGCTCCCCCCAGGGGAGAGCCGCTGGTGAAACTGCCCTCATCCGACGCGGACTGAGGGTCAACGTCAGCTCGCTCATGTAGACGCGATATCGCGTCCACATGCTGCATCTGTGAAGCAGACCTGTGTTCAGTTGTGAACTGAAATTGACTCAAAAAGGCCCTCCACCGAATTAACCTCGGATTCATGGAATCCTTGTTTTTCAAAATTTGCAGGGCGCTCTTACAGTCGCAAATCCAAGTAAATTTTGCGTCTGCCAGATACTTGTACCACTTCTTGACTCCCTGGATGAAAGAAAATAGTTCCAATTCATAAATGGTCCAATTACGTTGCGCCCGACTATATCTATTCCCACTGAAAGCGATCACTCGCTCTTCGCCATCAGGAAAAATCTGTGCAAGTACCTGACCCGATCCTGTGGAAGAAGAGTCCGTATACAGCACAAAAGGGCACCCCCTCTTTGGATAGCTCAATATTCTATTCCCACATAGCTCTGCCTTTAAGCCATCAAAACATCGGGTCAACTCATCATCCCAATAAAACTTCTCCGCGTTGCACAGTTTCACCAACGGCTCGGCGATATTTGAGAACGAGGGAACGTATTTCCTATACCAAGAAAATAAACCAAAAATCCTCTTCGCTTCCCGTAGTGATTCAGGACGCGGCATGTCCCGGATCACGCGGGTCCTCTCCGGATCCATCCTGACCCCATCCGGAGTGATCAAATGTCCCAGACACTTTAGAGACGTCTGAAATAATTTACATTTCTCTGGTGCCACTTTTAGTCCCGCTGACTGAAGGCGCTCAAACACAGTGTGAAGTAACTTAAAATGATCCTCTACGCTTTCTGACACAAGGAGAATATCGTCACTATACAGATAGCACCCCTCGATGTCCCCCAGCACCTTTCGCATTGCGAGGTGCAAGAAATACGACGACTGCATACAACCCATCGGCATCCGACGAGGATAGTACGTCTTACCGAGTGCATGAAACGCGCAAATTTTGCTCGACTCGCGCGACAGTTGGAGACACCAAAAAGCATGACGCAAATCGAGTGACGAAGCGACTTTCCAGCCGCCGAGAGAAAAGACGAAATCGTCTATCTCGGGAAAAACAAAACGCTTCGGCAACAGACATTTGTTCACCGCCCTCAGATCCTGTACAATGCGATACTCATCTGAACCTTTAGGAATCAACAGGATAGGACTGTTCCAATCCGCCGGCTCACCCTCCTCTAACACCCCACATGACTGTAACTCATCTAACTGAGATTTTAGCTGCTCCTCCCTAGACCAGGGAATGGGATAAGGCTTGATAAACTGAGGATTGGTTCCTGGCTGTAACTCTAAATTCACTTCATCGCCCCTAAACTTACCAATGTCCGCATAACCACGGGAAAAAGCCTCCGGAAAGGAAGCTAATAATGCAGCGAGCTTGTCTCTTTGCGCGCCTGTCATTGGTTCACCTACCACGAACTCTGACAAGATTTCATCTGTCCCCTTTCCGACAAATCTGCCATCATCGGCTGAAACCGCGTTCACCTCAATGGCAGCTTCATCGACAGGCTCGCGGCTCTCGGGGGCGGCAGCGGCAGCACCCTCGCACATATCAACATCTGTAACTAATTCTACGTACCCTATCACGCTTCGTCTGTGCACAGTAATAAGCTGCGCAGTGCGATTTCTTATATATATTGGGATCACGTTGTCGGAAATGGGTCTCAACAATGCATCAGCGACTTCTACGTTACTGGACCGCTGTCCAACAAAAAGATATTCTGCATCCGACAACGGCTGATCTATCTTAACATCTAAACAAACCGCAGAATGAGGAGGGACATTAACAGCCTTCTTCAATCTTAACTTAATCTTAGCACTCTGCGCGGGAGAACAATTCAGCACAACATGGTTAGCACTCAGAAACTGCCACCCCAGCACAACATCATGGGTCAGATTGTGCACCACCACAAAGTCAACCTCTGTCAACTTCTCACCGGTCCCCAGCACATCGACAGAGAGACAACAGGTTCCCAACGCGTTCAAACTGTGGCCTGAGGCCGACACTAACCGGGCGGGCGGCTCGAGCTTTGCATTGGGGGCCACAACACTGAACACTCTACTGTCAATGAGATTCGCTGCAGCCCCAGTGTCAATGAGACAGTCACTCACCGCAAAGCCGTTGATATGTACCTTGGTGACGGAGATTTACCACCGTCCGCCCGGGCGCACGTTTGGGCAATCGCGTTTAAGATGCCCGAAGCCTCTGCACGCATAGCACTGCGGCGGGCGCCTGCGCTGGTACGGTTCCTCCTCCGATGATGTCGAATCCCGCCTGCCGGCGGAGGAGCGGCTACCGGCCTGCCGGCCCGGTGAAGCCCGCGGTGACGCGGCGCGTCCACCCCCGCCGCGCGGTGACCGGCCGCCACGCGGTGACCGGCCGCCACCCGGCGACCGGCCGCGCGGGCCCCAGCGTGGCCGCGAGTCCTCACGGCTCCGCCACCCGCCACCAGAGGGCCGCCGCCCCGAGGAGCGGCCAGGTGACCAGCCACCGCCACCCGGTGGTGAGCTAGACGACCGCCGTCGGCATCCACCTCCCTCATCACGCTCCGGGGGCATGTCGTAGCGCCGAGGAGTCGGCGCTCGGT
Source organism: Chirona hameri (assembly GCA_036785665.1). Taxonomy (NCBI): domain Eukaryota; kingdom Metazoa; phylum Arthropoda; class Thecostraca; order Balanomorpha; family Balanidae; genus Chirona; species Chirona hameri. Next base: position 33,390 of record JAXIVJ010005627.1, read on the forward strand.
CCGTGCTCCAGCGCTGATCCTCCCGAGGCCGCGGCGGCTCCGACCGTCCGTCAGCCATGTCCACAGCTTCACACTCGGCCCAGTGAACTCTGGACCGCTCGGCGTCGACACTGCCGCCATTAAATGCCTCCTCTCGCAGCAATTCGTCGACCGCCGCCTCAAATGTCGTGACACCTTGGCGGGAGAGGAGAAGCTTCTCCTGGTCACTGAGGCCCACCAGCAGATGACGGTATAACGCCGCCTGGTAACTGGTGCCGCAGCAGTTCTTCACCTTCCCAGCCGCGTCGAAGAACTCTGGACACGCCAGCCGTATCATCCGCTTCACCTCCAGGGAGTACTCGAGTGCGGACATGCTGCTCTTCTTGAGGCTGCTCAGCTGTGTGGCTGCAGACGCGGTAGAGGTCGCTGAGAAGGCTTGACGGAGAGCTGACGTCACATCTGCGCCAGCGGCCGCGCCCTCGACGACACGCTGCGCCAGTCCTCGGCATCTGGCTGCGATGATACTCGGCAGCTGAGAGATCGGGATGCCACCCAGGTGAGACAAACGCTCACACTGCTGCAGAAACGACTCCATAGACGTTGAGCCGTCGAACAGCGGGAAATCGCCAAGTGCGACTCGCAACACCGGCTGACCGCCGGCTACTTCCTCCGGGTTCCCCATGGCCGAACCCACACTGTCTACACGACACTGAAATCGGCCACAGCGACTACCACAGCCGCTGCCACCATGTCGCGGTAGCGCACCGGCTCCGACCGGATCACACGCAGCACACGCGCGTCTCGCTTTATTGCTCGCGAACCACTCCCCGCAGCCGGGGCCGCCAGCCGGGCGGGACCCCGGCCGAGCCAGACATCACGTGACCGGTCAAGGTTATCCAAGGGCGCCGCACAGGAGGCCGCGCCCCCGACAGGGTCACGCCAGCCTTCACCATGGCACGCTCGCCGACCTGACAGCCGCACTGACTGTGAGCACTGTGTAGTGTGAAGAGCCGACCGGACAGCCGCACTGACTGTGTGAGCACTGTGTAGTGTGCAGAGCCGACCGGACAGCCGCACTGACTTTGTGAGCACTGTGTAGTGTGCAGAGCCGACCGGACAGCCGCACTGACTGTGTGAGCACTGTGTAGTGTGCAGAGCCGACCGGACAGCCGCACTGACTGTGTGAGCACTGTGTAGTGTGCAGAGCCGACCGGACAGCCGCACTGACTTTGTGAGCACTGTGTAGTGTGCAGAGCCGACCGGACAGCCGCACTGACTGTGTAAGCACTGTGTAGTGTGCAGAGCCGACCGGACAGCCGCACTGACTGTGTGAGCACTGTGTAGTGTGCAGAGCCGACCGGACAGCCGCACTGACTGTGTGAGCACTGTGTAGTGTGCAGAGCCGACCGGACAGCCGCACTGACTGTGTGTGCACTGTGTAGTGTGCAGAGCCGACCGGACAGCCGCACTGACTGTGAGCACTGTGAAGTGTGCAGAGCCGACCGGACAGCCGCACTGACTGTGTGTGCAGTGTGCAGAGCCGACCGGACAGCCGCACTGACTGTGAGCACTGTGTAGTGTGCAGAGCCGACCGGACACCCGCACTGACTGTGTGAGCACTGTGTAGTGTGCAGAGCCGACCGGACAGCCGCACTGACTGTGTGAGCACTGTGAAGTGTGCAGAGCCGACCGGACAGCCGCACTGACTGTGTGAGCATTGTGTAGTGTGCAGAGCCGACCGGACAGCCGCACTGACTGTGTGAGCACTGTGAAGTGTGCAGAGCCGACCGGACAGCCGCACTGACTGTGTGAGCATTGTGTAGTGTGCAGAGCCGACCGGACAGCCGCACTGACTGTGTGAGCACTGTGTAGTGTGCAGAGCCGACCGGACAGCCGCACTGACTGTGTGAGCACTGTGTAGTGTGCAGAGCCGACCGGACACCCGCACTGACTGTGTGAGCACTGTGTAGTGTGCAGAGTCGAGAGAGAAAACAGAGCGATGATGGCATGAACGGGCTCGGTATCGAAACTGGGAATGGTTCTGTGGGTTGAGTCAGAGATGTCAGTTTGGATAGAAATAGGATACCCCGTAAACAAGGGCGCCGCCACCTTCCGAAAGTTGGGGGGGGGGGGGGGGGCAGAGGCATTCTGAAGTCGATTATTTCCATGCAACGCCCATAGGCGTATGTTAAAATCTGACAATGTTGGGGACACGTCCCCCCCCCCCCCCCATGTGGCGGAACCACTGCCTGTAAACAGGACTCGTGCGAAATGTGGCCTGTGCCTGACATGGCCTTCGCAATGCCGTAAGCTAGATAATACTGGATATAAACCTGGCACTGAGCTGTAAGCAGGAGTTTGCTAAGGTGTGGCTCTAATCGAACGGTACATTTGCAGAAACCTCCATCCACTGTCTTAACCCGCCATTGAATGGGGGGGGGGGGGGGGGCGTTTAACGCCCCCCCCCCCCCCCTGATGAATTTTCGTATTAGCTCAGAAACCAATAGCGCTATCCAGGCACGTAGCCAGGATTTCGTCAAGGGGGGGGGGGGGCCTCGAAAGGGCCCCTTGCCGAGCGTTGAAAGGGCTTCCATTCCAAGCGTTGAAAGGGCCAAACAAAACGTATGAAAAGGCGCGCTACAAGGATGGAAATCCAGTATGACAGGCAGTGGCGTACGCAGGATTTACTCCAGGAGGGGCAATTTTTGCTCAGGGGGCATAAAGTACCCCCACCAAAAAAAAACTCATCGGATTTGGCCCACTATATTTTTAAAGGGCATATTTTCACCATTTTTCTCTTGAAAATATAAAAAAAATCATTCATTTTTTCGACCAAATGGGGCACGTACAGACCTTCAGGGGGGGGGGGGGGCAATTGCCTCGTTTGCCCCCCCCCCCCCCACTTGTGTACGCCTATGATGACAGGTATGGCATTGGCCATACCAACTTTTAGGAGCTGGGGTTAGCAAACTGCCACATCAACTTTGGAACCAGCGACACCAATTTGGAATTAGTTATACCAACTTATAATATTTTTTAAGCTCAAGACATCGAACTCTTAAACAAATTGCACCGCGGGGCGGGGCCCCGCCCCCCCCCCCCCCCTTGGCTACGTGTCTAGCGCTATCAACGTGAAACTTCGGGTACGTTCTTCGAAATCACGTTTACGTCTTCTGTGAAAAAATAAAGAAATTTCGTCGATTTTTTGTTAGTTATAGCAAATTTAGTGACGTTTAGAGCAATGCGGTAAAAACCAGCATGTTGCCTGTCATGAGAGGAATCCAACAGTATGCGATTTTTAGGTTTCAGGTCAACGGGTGACCTTCCAGGTCAAGTGAATGACCTCGGATTTAACACGTCCAGAACAGCGATTTTGCTCTTCAGAGAACCTCAAAATTAGAAAATGATAAATGTAAATAAAAAGGCATGTTCCTGGACCAGTTTTGGCTCAGAAATACAAAAAAGGTAATTATTTGTTCGTATCTTGTCTAAAAATGTCAAAAAAAAAGTTATTTAAAAAAAATGACTTCATCAGTTTCTTACACTTAGGAAGCCATCACTCAGTCAAAAAAGAAGATATTGCTTTGAAATTTGGTATGGGTATTGTCCATACTCAGTTCTCTCACATATATTCCGGTTTTTCTAATATCTTTGAAAATTTTGATTTTGTGGAGATTTTTCCCCCTAAAAAAAGTTTTTTATTTTAGGGGTCAAAAACCAAACTTTTTTAAAATCCGAGATTCGCATTTTAAAGACAATGCCATTTTGTATCTTTGGTGATTTACGTTTGCAATTTGCTTTAAAACTCTGTTCTCTAAGATTTGTATAATATTTCTTTAAAAAAAATCAACATGACGTCATTAAAACATTTTTATCTCCCAAACTACTTAACCAATTTCAATTACATTTTTTACAGCCTACGCATAATTGTTGTAAACTCAGCTACGAAATATTTCAGCAAGATGCACTTCATGTGTCAAAAGTTATTCAAGGAAAACCTCAGGGGGGGGGGGGACTGTCAGCCCCCCCCCCCCCGTAGGGCGAGGGTTAAACAGAATGTCATGATCTTTTGCATAATCTGCACAAATATTCACACACAAAAATCCAGACCAAATGGGGTCGGAGCAAGGAGGACCATATCGTCGGCATAGTACAAGTAATTTACGCTACTGCTAATTACTAAAAATGCATTACTAATTAGTGACATCTAAAACCACTTTGGTCGAGAAGAGTGGATAATCCATCAGTGTACACATTAAGCAAAAAGGGAGATAGAATGTCACCCTGTCTAACACCATTGGAGACAGAAAATCCTTCCGACAAGGCGTTACCCCAAAGAACATGAAATTGTTGTGACTCATACCAGGAACAAAGCAATTTCACCAAATGAGTGTCCATACCCCTATCAAGCAACTTGTCAAAAAGTTTCCAGTGATTTACCCGGTCGAACGCCTTATGTGCGTCGAGGAAGCATAATAAGACCGGACTGCTATTACGCAAATAATAATCTGTTATCTCTTTCAGCGCATAGATGGCCATATCAGTTGAGTGATTCTCTTTGAAACCAAACTGATGATGACTCGTGTGAAGATGTGCATAAGAGCGGTTCAAAATTGTCCTTTCCAAAATTTTGGAGCTGACACTTGCCACGGCAATTGGCCGGTAGTTATCTTTCTCAGTTAATTTACCAGTTTTGTCTTTTACCATAGGTGTCAATACAACCTTCGCAAATGAATGCGGTACATAGCTATGTTTAACCATCATCGTGAAACACAAGGACGAATGCGTTGCACAGGAAACACCAGCAAATTTAAAGTGATCAGCACTGAGCCGGTCGTTACCGCTAGAACGACCCGATGATAATTCAGCATTAGACTTAGCAACTTCAGGGACAGAAATACATTCAAATTCATGGCTTACTGTTGAGAACCGCTGTAGAACAAATTCTTTACATTCTGTATTTCTCACACTATTCAAAATTTCTGAAAAATGATCCCTCCACATGTCAGCAATATTTCCCTCACCCGAAATGCCGTTAATCGATGGAGCGAGAGGCGGGCTGCTATTCAGCTTTTTCACCTCTTTCCAGAATGCAGCCATACTGTAAGGATTTTTTAACAAGTTTGTCCGCCAGAGACTTAGCCCTCAATTCCTTTTCATGGCGCAAGCAATAGCGTAATGCATATTTACACCGTGACCGCGCTAAGCGTAGTTGACGATAAATATATCCATCCCGGGGTTTGCCCACTAGTGCCCATAATGCATAAACATCACAAAGAAGAATATGACTGTCCTGAACAAATTCATTCCAGCCAGGAATATTCCGTCTTGTTTTGCAGCCTAAATTTTTCGATATTGTCGCCTCAGAGGCTCTTCTTAGGCATGTAATTACGTGTTCGTAATATGCATTAATAGCACTACAGTGATCAAGTCTGGAGCAAGCGCCACAGTGCATCAATTCATACGGTACATCAATTTGGTCCAAACTATCTTCTACAGCTGAGGCGTAAACCTGGAGGTTGTCTGGTCCCAATGAAGCCCAGTCGACGACCCATCTATCATCCATTCCTGCACCAGAAATATCAAAATTGAGATCACAACCCTGAATTAAAATTTTGATGAATACGGGAAAATGATCAGAACTTAAAATAGCGTGATCAATGCCAATACCACTGATAACTTCAAGGAAGCCTTTAGTACAGACGATATGGTCGAGCCATGACTCCGTGCCATGTCCGTCATTAATATGTGTCGTGGAATTACCAGGGAGATGCATGACATCTGCAATGGATAACTGGGAATCGTTACAAAATGACTCAAGCTCTTTACCAAACTCAGTCACTTTCACTATGTCCGCGTTAAAGTCACCCAGCACACACACATACGGCGAGTCAAAGTCGTCAATTATGGTTTTTAGTTTGGCCAAGTAATATACATGTCAAAATTCAGGTGTGTACTATATGGCAAGTATACTCCATTACATATAATTTTAGTGCCACCTACAATGCGATCATCGTCATAAGTCATGGGCTTAACGCGAGAAGCAAGAGCATTACGCCACAGCACGGCAACTCCACCGAACGGTCTTCCCCTCATCAGACTGGCCGACGGATCAATCGACGAAAGGCCGAAATAAATACAATCATTGTGAATATTATTTAGTGAAGACGGGAAAAGCCAGTGCTCCTGCAAGCAAACTATATCTGAGCTTTCACACAACTTGTGAATTCCGCCAACATTACGCTTAGACGACTGGCAGTTGTACGCACTAATTTGGAGCATGATGAATATAAGAATAAACATTCGAGTTACAAGAAGCGAATCAATCATGCGTTTCTGCCCGACTCACGCGTAGGCCCCCCAACGGCGGACCCCACAGTCCGACGTTTCTGGAAGAAGCACCGGACGGCCAGTCCTTGAGCCCATAGCTGTGGGTCAAGCAGGTTCACCTTTGCAGACGGGTTGATGACGTCTAGGCGATACGACTCGTAGCTGTCGAAACGGGTCGGCAGCTTCTCCGCCGTCACATCATCCGCACCAGATTGCTCGAGAACGTAGGAGCTGACAGCGTCCTCGCCAGTACCCGGCGGGAGCCGCGACATGAACATGGAGAATCGCTTGACGTCGCTACAGCCTTGATGGATCCAGACTTCTTAGCTCCAATTACAGCGGAATACTTAACAGTCTGCGGTGGCTTCACACTGACAGGACTGCCCGGAACAACAGCTGCACTAAGTGCAGTGGCACTCGACGCGGCAGCAGGTGGTCTAGGAGCCGGCGGATTACCCCTCTTCGCACGGTTAGCTATGGACCACTCACCATCACAAGGATGGGAGGACGCATCCTGAACAACATCAGCGTGCGTCATCGTTTTCGGCAAACTAGAAGTTTGCACAGAATGCACAGATGGATTACCCTGAGAACCGTTGTCAAATGAGGACCTGCTGACCACAGCCTCTTCAACTTTCTTGGATGTGTCCGCCGTGACCTTCAGGATATCCTGAATCATGTCTTTCATCGTAGACATCTCAATGTCCATAAGCTGCTGCTTGCGCATCAGAGCGCTTACGTCAATACAAACCACAGTGATAGGAGGTAGCTTTGCCAAATCGAGGGCGACAAACTTCGGGAGCCGATCCCTGTCACATTCAACGATCATCTTTGTGATACCATCAAGATGCAACTTATTTTTGTTCTGCCCACGCCGATTTCCAACTCTGATAGACTCATCACATGGTCACACAAGACATTTGGCTGCCTCAACCTCATCATCGGGAAATTTTCACTGACCAACTTTACAAGTACATCAATAGGAAGGCTGTCGATCTTACAAAGCATGTAGCAAAGCAGCTCATTTATAATCATGGTCATGATGAGACGAACCGGCAATAAGTCAATAATCAGATAGTAGGTGCCGCAGTCACAAAGTCACGTTCAGTCAGTGCCGAGAGAAATAACAACGGGTTATTCCAGATCTTGGCTTCAGCGAATAAGCAGCAAAAATTGAAATATCTCTTAACTGTTGCACATTTTGATTTGCGTTTCTTTCAACACTTACGGTATCCCAGTGGCTCCAAAACTTGCTTCCGTAGATAAATCAGGTCTTCAAGAATCGTATGAAGAAAAAGATGTAACTCTCAATGGAAAAAAGTGATAAATATAGGCTATAGCTACACAAACACAGAGCTACTTCAAAAGCATCCGACAGCCAGCTGACTAGCCTAGAAGTTTGCACAGTCAACCGATGAATGAAACCAATGCCGATCTCAATGGACAAGTTTCATGTCGCGTAACAATATAATTTTTGGAAACTTTTGCATATTATTTTTCATAAAAAAGACGATGGTGATATGAATTTGTATCAAAAAGTTGCATAAATACCTTAAAAAACTAATAACTCTATTTATACGTGTTGCCCTCTGATTGGTCATAATCGTGTGACGTCACACATGATGATTCAATCGTCCGACGAACGCCATTTTTTTATAAAAATAAATTTAGTCCGAATGTTTTTTGAATGGATGGATTTCCGAGGTCAGGATCCACGCTAAGCATAGCTTGTTGCGCAGGTCCTGACCCCACCACCCGATCACGCAATTCCTGGCGTCCGGCAGAATTTAGAGACGAAAGTTTTACGTGCCCGACATACCTGGACACGGTCCGCCCCGCTCACTGTCGTCACCTGACCTTGAGTGCGACCGTTGCCACCGGCCGCAGGCCATCCCAGACAGGAACAAATAGCGAGCGCCGAAGCGACTCGAACCCGGGCTGCCACTACCGGGAAAGGTCAGAAGTCCAGCGCTCTCCCACTGAGCTACAGGGGCGGACTGGTGAGATATATATCGGACTGGTGAGAATTCAATGCAGCAGCCATTAATAGGCGAGCGGGTATTGTTTTGAAGATTCAGCTTGTGATTAGTTGATGTAGTGGTAAAAATTGACGGAAAAAGGTAGGCATTGCTATTGTTTCGATCAGAAATATAAAACGCGACAATAACTGCGCCAAATGCGATATGCATCGGCCTTCCGATGTCAAACAAGAAACAAGCTGTTGTGTGCTGCGGCTCGCAGAAGTAACGTTATTGCCGTGGCCATGCAGAAGTGGCCAAACTGCCCTATACAAGCTCCCAAGTGCCTCGCATAATGCCACCTACCTCGCATAATGCCACCTACCTGTTGATTGCTTGGCAAGCCAAGTAGTACTTTATCGTAGGCTTCTGCATACGAAACCGAGAAGTACTTTATATATATACATATATTGTACACCAGTTGTAATGTTTGTAGCGGAAGCTTTCGAACACTACTGTGCTCTTCGAGTGTACCCCAACCAGGCTGACGAAGAGCACAGTAGTGTTCGAAAGCTTCCGCTACAAACATTACAACTGGTGTATAATATATGTATATATAAAGTATCGAAATGTCCCAGTTCAATAATTCCATCTTTGTGTTAATCAAAAACCGAGAAGTAATTTTATATCTTAAAAATATTCGTTATATATGGAAGTTTAACTTGACCAAAGGCACGCGCTCAATCATTACATTGGTGTTCGCACAGTGGTGGAAACTGAGGTGCATTGCCTGAAGGCCATACAAGTATACAAGCATTGTCTGCTTATTTCAAAGGTGGAAAACAGGGTTGTACGTTGGCGCAGGCTGCTCATGAACCCGACATTTGAGAATTTCAGAACTTAAATATGACACTTGTAACATACCAACATTTTTGTGTGCAAATTTTCAAACACATCCATTGAGTAGTTGCAAAAATAGGCCCCCCGAGAACATGGTTACGGTCAACGTTACGGCAGATGATCAACTATGACCAAATTAGGGCCAAACATCATGTGTGACGTCACGACCGTTTGCGCATCAATAACATTGTTTAACAATGGATTTTTGCAAACTTTGTTTATTTGTTTTTACTGCAACTATGCATCTTTCGACAACATTACTGAATTTTAGTAAATCATATTTATTTTTGTTAATTTTAAGCCAAAAAACAACAACGTGAAACTTGTCCATTGGAGTGAACGCTTTGTGGTGGGTATCCTTGCGTGTAGCTCGAGTGACAGGAGCTCGCACAAGGTCCCAATGTGTATGCCAAGGACACGTCTGACAATGACAACCGGCCGGGAAAGGTGTCTGCAAATGTCTTTGTTTTGTTTAGCTCGACAATACCCAGCGCGGCAGGATTTAAAAATGACCTCCGAGCCTGTTGTGCGATGTTGTAACTGATGGTTTGTTTATTCAGCGTGTCCACTGCCATTGGCGAGTCACCAGACTACGATCAGCTATTGCAGCTCGCAGATATGTAATGTTACATGTACTGTGTGACAGGACAATAGCGCGATTTCGCGACAACCGATGACAGGCCATGGGCAGGTTTATATATTGCAGTCATTCAGCCGCCGAGGCCACTGATCTCTGGCTCAGCACTGCGTGATTCATGCCGCTGATTGCGTTCGAGTTGTTGTTATATCTCTGTTGGCTACCTTTCTTTTGGATCGGGCGACGTTGATGGTGTAGTGATGGGGAAGATATTGGTGTTGTGATACGGAAAGATATTACCAGGCCGTCCTAGTAAACTGGTACTGCAAGACGAGATTGTCGACATTGCATAACATCGCCACTTTGCGCTGTACCATCATGCAAATGGGAATGATTTTGAAGGTTATCCACATATATCGGACTGGTGAGAAACGGAACGACGTCATAGACCCACTGCAGGCTGACCGTCCGGACAAAACTCTGAAATGATTTAAAAACAGCAATGTTCGCACGATCGTCATCAAAACATAAGTATACATTGTTATCATGCATGTGAAGTGTAAAATGTAAATACTGCTGTGCAGTTGGGAACCACACCAGCTTCGCAGGACCGGTACCTGGGGTGTGAGGTTTCACTGTCGATGTCGGACAGCCATAAACCTGCCCCTGTCTATCGAAAACCCGTCCGTATCGACAACGACCGTTTACATCCGTCGACTACCCACTCAAAGCCGACGGTACCGACGTTACCATGCGGGTGGCAAACCAATGCTCTCAGTGTTATTAACCGCCAACCGCCGGTGTTATCGTTACAAGTGGAAGTTCCAGCGCCTTTCTCAGAGGACGGTGATGCCAGGGCCGCCGCCGGGCGCGGCTCCGGTGCCTTCTCCAAGGTCGCCGGATGCCTCCTCTGCATGAGGCCCGTGTAATAAGTGCTGCTCCGTCAGCGGTACACGACTGGCGTCACACCGCCGACTGACCGAACCGGGGCGGGTGCATATGGAAGCGTTCGAAGCATATGGAAGCATTCAATGCTTGTACCGTCCAAAACAGCACCATCCAACGCTTGCGACACCCACATTTCACCCGGGTAGGGGACATCGTCATCATCCAAGCTAGCAGCAGCCAAAATCGTGGTATCCAGCCACATCCAAAGTAGTGGCAGCCAACCTTGCGACCTCCAAAAATAGAACACCGAGGGCATCTACCTTTCGAAAACTAAGGTTCAAATATCGCCCGGTAGATGTCTCACCATAGCCGGTGGTGCGATGAAACGCTAGTTGAGTGACGTCACTTGGACACCGTGGAGTGGTGTACAGTGGAACCTGGCAGTGTCGGTGCCGCCGCCGCCGCCCGTGGGATATCAGCCGACCGCCCGGCTGCGCCGGGCTGTGCGCGCTGGCGGTAGCCTTGCCTGCTGGCGGGAGACATGTTCGCTTCTACTGGGCCATGGGAACCGTAGGAGCCCGTTTATTTCCTTCGTGTTTTAGCTGGGTATGCATTGATCTGGGTATGATGATTTTAGTGAGTAGGTTTTCGGTACATATGGAGCTATCAGGGTGTTTAGCTGTTTTGCCATTTAAAGGGAATAGGTCACCTTGAAAGTTATCTTGAAATTGTGCTATACGGGGTATTTCGAGCTGAAAAAAACGAATATGGCATTTATTTGGACGATAGATAGATGGACATCCGCCGTAAAGAATGTTTCTCTTTTCTCCTTCATGGCCATACAAACTTAATGATAATTATTATGACATCATGCATATGGTATAGCTTGGATATAGAAACTATTGCACACACTAACGACGGTCGACGGACTTTAGACATATATACGCAGGCTGCTTGTAACGTAAACAACCGTTGTGGGGACCCGAAACAAGTTTCGGGGAAATGCAACTTCTTCTAAAAGGGGTCCACTAGTCCTGTGTCGAAATTACTTAAACCTAGTCCATGCGGGCGGCCAAAATTACGTTAACCTGCGGGGGGCAGATTCTGCCCCCTCCCCCCCCCCCCAGAGATCTCGAGAACCACTTGGTCGATTTCGATGGGGAAAACGCCATTGGATTCGTCATGACAAGATCTCTCTTTTTGGACTCCGACATTTTTATTTTGTTAAAAAGTGGGGGGTCAGGGGGCAAGAAATACCAACATTTTGGGTGTTTTTTGAAAGGTCATTGCGGCCATGTGGTTCGACGGATTTGCATGCCCCAAACGTTTTTGAGCTTCATATGTACTGGTCTTCAATATATCGAAAGACAAAAAACAAAATAAAAAATAATAGGCGTATGTAGGGGATGTAAAATGGTGGGATTTTCTGATAAAAATAAGTGCCGTTCGTGATTGTTTGGGACGACATGAACGTCACATGTGGGCATTAATGCTGTAATTTGTTAAATGTAATATATTGCGCATAGGCGGATCCAGGAAAACAACAGGGGGGGGGGGGGGCACCATGCGCGTAACGCTTGCATCATCTTACTAATTTGAAGTTGGACCTAATTTGAAATCCCATTTTTCTTCTTCTGAGTGCGCATCTGCCCCAAAAATATGTACAATCCCAGTATCTATGATGCATATTGCATTGCAATTGTTTCTGACGCATTTATTGCACTGCAAACCACGAAGGAAGTATGCGCCGCAAAACCGCATTCGTAACTCCCTCCCCAAAACAGGAGCCTGGCACCGCCTCTGCTGGACTGATTTTTACCAATTTTGACATGCGCCATTCAATTTGAGAAAAAGTCAAAAAGTCAGTTTCAGGACGCTAGGGCCGCTTAGGCCTAACGGTTCAGAAGCGGCTAATCTACACATTTGCTATCTCAGTGCAAACACCCATGTTAAAGGGAATGTTTCACCTTTGTATTGGTTTTGAACTGAGATAGCCATTATCTTTGGCCGTTATTGAAATGGCGAAAATACTAAGGTCATTTTCCCCAAAACTTAGTCGTTTTTGAACAATTTAATTTCTCATTTGCAAAATGTGGTCTGGTCTAGTGCCGCCGCTGATTGGCTGACAGCCACTTTGTCAGCCAATCCCACTTTGTCAGCCAATCAGCGGCGGCCTATAGGTCAATAATGACGTCATCATCCCAAATTTAAAACCTTAATTTGTATAACGTTAAGTGACTTTTCGAGAGAGAAAAATATCACCATCGTTTTCAGTAGCTTCATACTATTTCCTTTAACTTCATATTTTCGACTATAACCAGCGTATATTTGACAACTTTCAGAAAGGTGAAACATTCCCTTTAAAGGAAATAGTTCACCTTCAACATGAGTTTTGAACTGAGATAGCAGTTTTGTAGCCCGTGTTTGGAAACCCCTATCTGCAAGTTTTCTGGACTAAAAAGACTAGCCGACTATATTTGATTTTTTGGCGAAGGAATGCGGTGCTGACGAAAGAATGCGGTGCTGACGATGGCCTGGGCAGAGGCTATACAATCAGCCAATCAGCGTGCAGCTGGTGCTAGCAAGCGAACCGCCGGTCGCCGGTTGGTACTTCTCTAATGCGAGTCTATCCTTAGCGACTACTTTCGAATCTGATTGGCTGAGCCATTTATTTCATCATTCGCGTGACGTCAGGACTCTGACTCAGAGAGTATGTATATAGTTTTGATAACATTCATAATTTGCGACCTTCTGTCCTGAATCGGCGCGATGTATGGCCATTTTTGACAATATCAAAATAAATTGTATTTCAAAATATAATCAAATCGCGTTTGGAAAAAATGTTCCAAGGTGAACTATTTCATTTAAAGGTGAACTATTCCCTTTCATAAGCTGGAGTAGGGATCTTTGGACCTCGCTTAGATACGGTAAGTATATGTATGTACATACCTACAAACCAGTAAAACGTCCTTATTGGATAGGGAACCGAGCGGGCGATTCTTTAACGTTATTTTCCAATGTGAAGGAGCATTTTGTTTTGTTTTGACCTCAGTTGACCTAAGATGACCTTGTTATAGGGGTCACTGAGCAACAGTTGCATAGGGTCATTAAGAATGAACTATACAAACATGATCCTGAAATAATTGGTCTGATGTAATGCGTATTCTCTGAATGCATATATGTATATGCATTTTGATATTTTCATATTTACATATAATGGGGAGGTTACGGAATCGACCTGACCTTAGGTCACAGATATACGCAAATCGATTTGTAGGTACTTAACCCTAATTCAATTATGTGAGTTTAAAACTACTCGGGACAAATACCTGGGCATGGGCACCACCGTTATTTGTTAGGGAGATGGAGTCACTTAATGCGACCTGGTGACCTGACTTGAAGTGACCTGAAGTAAAAAAACAAAAACATTGCAAAATGTGGTTAATTGATGCCCGAACAGGTGCATGACAATGCATCAACATTCCACATTGTCACACTCACAGTTCACACGAATCGTGTTTCCGCTCTTTAAAGGGAGTGTGCCTACTGTTTTGGAATGTCAAAAATATTTTGCATGCAGTAAGTAGCTATGGGTTTGATTGTTGTATATGATGAAATTCACATCTGGAGCCCCTTTAGTTGAATTTTCACTTATATTGTTTTTTTGCTTATTTTTTGTTTCGATATCTATAAAACGATCGTCACTATGGTGATGTTATGTAAAACGGCGCACATAAGACAATACAATTACGGTCACATCATAGAAAGACAAGTTTTGCACAGCACGTTCTTGCCACAATGAGCTTTATTATGTGCAAGTTTCGTAGCTCTAAATTTATATATTCTTTAAAAAATGGCCATCGGCCATCATCGAAACGGCCATCATTGAAAAACATGATGACTCCAGTTTCTGTTCGGCTGCTGCTGCCAGCGTGCACGAGCTGTTTTGTTCAATTGCCATTGGCCGGCGCTAACAATATGCTAGCAGTTTAATCGATGGTTGCAGTGCTTCTAGTAGCGGAAGCCCTCTGGAGTCTACCCGATAACTTTTTGCTCCCAGTAAGTTCCTGGAGTCTTTGGAATATCTCGGCAACTAGGGCGAGTCTGGAGAAACGAAGTCATGGGTCAATTCAGAAAATTATGTTCTATAAACCAGTGTCAATAACCCCAAATAAGCGATGTGAGTAGGTACACTCCCTTTAATGAGACAGTGCGTATTTCCCAGAAAACCCGGCTTACTCAAATACAAATACAAAATACATAATACAAATACATATTCAAATACACAATGCATCCTGCTCGATAGAGACTGGTAAAGTGTTGAATCATACCGCTTGTTGCCAGTGTAATATGGACCAGTAGAATACAACTAACAGCCACTGCATCGGCTCCAACGACCACCATCGTCACATGGATGCTCAAAATGCTCGCGTTTAAAGGAAATAGTTCACCTTCAACATTAGTTTTAAACTGAGATAGCAGTTTTGTAGCCCGTGCTTGGAAACCCCTATCTGCAAGTTTTCTTGACTGAAAAGACTCCAGCCGAATATATTTGAGTTTTTGGCGAAGGAATGCGGTGCTGGCGAAATAATGTTGTACTGGTTCTAGCCCGGGCAGAGGCTATACCATCAGCCAAGCAGCTTGCAGCTGGTGTTAGCAAGCGAATCGCCGGCCGCCGGTTGGCACATCTCCAATGCGAGTCTATCTTTACGCGACTACTTTCGAATCTGATTGGCTGAACCATTTTTTTTACATTCGCGTAACGTCAGGACTCTGACTCAGAGTATGCATATAGTTTTGATAAACAATACAAATTTACGGCCTTCTGTCCTGAATCGGCGCGATATAAGGCCATTTTTGACAATATAAAAAGAAGTTGTATTAAAAAATATAATCAAATCGTGTTGGGGAAAAAATTTACAAGATGTACTATTTTCTTTAACCCGCGAGTCACTGGGTGGGGCTTTTTTTAGCCCCCCCTTAGGAATATTAGGCATATCTCAATAACTAATGCAGATATCGACGCCAAACTTTCAGTACCTATCCGGGCATCATTTTCACACATTATAAGAAAAAATTAAAAAAATCGTCAGATTTTTTTTAGATATAGTGAATTTAGTGACGTCACTAAACACGATTTTGACACCAAAATCGGCTAAATTTTGCCAGGCCCTACAAATGCCGCATATGAAGCAAAATGCAATCGAAAAACGCTAAAGGTAGAACATTGCAAGGGCTACAAACCGGCTATCTCGAAATTTCGAAACATTTGGGTTTTGACCCCCCCCAAAAAAAAAACTTTTTTGAAAAAATGCTCACAAAATCAAATTTTTCAAAGATATTGAAAAAACCGGAATATATATCAGATAGCAACATATGGGCAACTACCATACCAAATTTCAAAATTATATCATCTTTTTTTACTTTTATGACATATAAAGTATGGGTAAATCATGACGTCAGATTTTGAAATTGCGTTTTTTGGATTGTATTGACCGGATACAGACAAATAAATGCCAGCACTGTTTTCTTTAGATAAATCTGATATAGAAACATGCCTTTTTTATTTCGATTTATCAATTTCAAATTTTGACCTTCAGTGACCTGAACTTGACCTGAACTTGACACTAACTTCACGTAAATGAAGTCAGGTGGTAAAATGACTTCTACTATCGAATTATACGCGTAAAAGCATCCATAAACTATGTGCTGCATGACTTTCGTAGATATTTTGTGTGTAGTAACCTTTTGTGACCTGACCTTGACCTTGCTCTTTTCCAACAATCTCACTGTAGCTCATGTGGGATATGTATCATACATTTGACATCACTTTAGGTGATTATAGGCGTAATCGAAGGCCATGGATGGCAAGTATTGTCCATAAACTCAAATACCTCGATTTTGACGTTTGACTTGACCGTGACCTGACATGTGACCTTAATTTGATTTTTTTTAAAGTTTGCGTTGGGCTTCTCTCATTGAGCGCTTTCGAATGCCGCCTTGCGCGTCCCGCTGCAATCATTGGTTCTGAAGATACCAGGGGGGGCTAAAAAAGCCCCCCCCCCCCCCCCCCCCCCAGTGAGTCGTGTTACAGAATATACCCCAGTGACTGCCGGGTTAAAGGGAAATAATGACCTTTTCCCACAAAAATGGAGTTAAAACTTGAAATCGCCAGACGAGACCAAAATATATTGTAAATTCATCACATTTTGCATGAAAACTTTCCTACCGAAAGATATTTCAAGGTATAGTTGATAAGCGTTCCACACTTAACGACCGGTACTTGCAAGTACTTTTGGTCCTCATCAAACTGCGGGCTTTTCCCGTATTGCTTTTTTACGCAATGGAGTGGAACATATATTGTGCGTTCTGCTTGTTATGATTATATGCCCGGCGATCCTCTAAAACTAACAGCGATTGGAAAAAGTGGCAATAAAATCGGAAGCTCATCGGTGCACATCAACGGCGGCATAGTTAGTGGTTGCGACCCTCAATTTGTGAAAATCGCTTCATTTGTTTTCAACATTAGGAGTTTTGTATAATTTGTATGTGGCTGTATATAACACTATGCTTTATATTATCATGAAACATAATAATTTTCCCCAAAAAACTAACAAACAATAACACAAAACTGGCAATTAAATCGGAAGCTCATCGATGCACATCGACGGCGACCTATTTAGCGTCGGCGATTTGTTTACAAAGTCATTGTCATGCTTCTCGGCGCACTTAACCATTTGTGGCGAGTTGTTCCTGATTATATGCTGAGAAGCGGAGCGCTGCTCGAATGCACGCTAGTAGCGCTAGTAGCGCTAGTAGCGCTTTCGTTCTCCATGGCAACCAGGCGTGAGCCAATGAAAAGCCAGAACGTATTCCTTTTCTGGCTTTTGATTGGCTGACGCCTGGTTGCCATGAAGAACGAAAGCGCTACTAGCGCTACTAGCGTGTGTCCGAGCAGCGTTCGGGTATCGTCAAAGGCTATCACCCCATATTCCCGTTCAGTATACCCAAGTCCCGCAGCAAACTTCGTTAATGACGTCACTGTTGCCATTCTTGTGTAGTATTGCAAAATATATCTGATTTTGAGTTGAAAGCTAATTAAAGACTTATTCAAAGTATTTGTTTAAGTTTTAATTTTCTTGTTAATAATTATTAAAGTTATTTTATCACTGTATTTCATAGTAGTTGCCACTTCAGAAACTTATGACGTAATAATATTGTATCCAATATGCATTTCCCTCGCCTTTTGCTACTGTGGCGCAGTGCCGAGTGCTTTGCGGATACTTGCTTGCCTGGGATTCAAATCATTCCGCCCTTATTTCATTCGAGTTGGCATAGTTTGCATGTTGTTGTTATTCATGACTTATACTGATAGGCAGTCATGCATCGCGGCTGCTTCACGGATTGCTTCACGGATCAGTTTGATCGGAAACGTCACAGAGCCTCCAAAAATGCCGCACTCGATGTAAACAATGGTAGGGAAGGACGAATTTGTCAATGTCCTTCATGAAGTACACAAGGTACTTGTTTTGTATTTTTTCCCAAACTTACAACTTTGAATTTGGGATTGAATTTGGGAATAATTTTATTTAATTCTTAAATTTGAATAAAATAATTTTAAAACCATAACGGTAAGTCTAGGAAATTGTTGCTAACAAAATCAAAAGGTCATTATTTCCCTTTAACAGGTCGCTTGATGCACAGTCCCGGAGGCTGGTGATCTGATGGCCGCCCCCGGCGATCCGGGGACAACACTATGTGCACCGCCATATGTGCAGCCAAATGGAATCTAAGCAACGGCAGGACCAATTTGCTCGCAACAAGTACCAATCGATTCAGCGCATACGATTTCATCAGCCGTTCTGAAACTGGTGACCTCAGGTCTCGCCATGTGTCTCTGCCGCTTTTGGGCCGCGACCGCCGCCGCCAAGTTTTGCGCGTGCCGTCAGCTCCGATTCCTCGCTCACTTTTGAGTCAGTTTCAGATATAAAAATGAATTCATTGCAACTTAAGCGCGGTTCCCCCATGCAACTTAAGCGCGGTTCCCGCGTGCCACTTAAGCGCGGTTCCCACGTGTTTCACGTAAGGAATTAAGGCCGGTTCACGTGTGGATTAAGTGCGGGTCCTTTATGGATAATATTAAGTGCGTTTCCCATATGATTCGTTCGCAATCTGATAATCCTCGGTGTTTAGTAGAGATGCAAAAATTCCCCAAAAAACAGGAACCGGCCCTGCACCGCCACCGCTCATACATGAGTTGGGACCGGCATCAAGGCCGGCCACATGTGGCAGCACCCGCCAGGCCCGGCACGCGGCAGCTAGGAATCTGCATGTATACTTCATTCTACACTTAAAATATTTTAGCAGGAATATTTATAGTTTGCAATGTGCATTTTTCACCATTTTAACACACTCCACATTTAAACACCAATGGATAATGGATATATATGGACCATGGAGTAAAAAAATCCCATACAAGTCAGAACTTGAGATAAAAAATCAACAACAGACCTAACAGGAAAGTCGAACAGGTCAAGGTGAGTAGACTTCTTTCATCTTTGGTGGTTTGCAAAAATAAAAAACAAATAAGACGCATGATAGATATATAGATCATGCAAGTCCAAACGAGCAGCTTAAAAGTATGTAATAAGTATGCATGCATCACTCAACATCACACAATGCAATGTTTGGGTTGTAATTGTAATAGCTTCTACAAACAATGTTGAGGGTACTACAACCTACTTACTTATTTGATCAATGTTGACATGGACTAGTAAATAATAAATATACTTCACAGGATAATGGGGAAAAGGCAAGTTTTCCTGGACATTTAAGTCTCAGTATGACAAACGTACTAAAACATTGGGAGTGACAATCATATCTTGAATGATAAAAGTAAAATAATCAACCTGTTTTAAATTACAGAGTATCCTCGGTTTTCTCACTATCCAAGCCAAGATATCTATAACTAACTCCAAGGCAGTCACACACAGAGCCACTCTTATACGGCCTTGTCACATATTTATACAGCCTTGGGCAGTGGGCACAGATAAACAAAGCTTGAGCTACTTCACTGCCAAGGCCAAGGCCGTACAACTGCCTTGGTACAACTTCACACGTCCGTCAAGCTAGAAGCAGATTCATATTCGCAAATCTGCTGCTGCCAGACAGACATTCGCCGGGGCTCGAAATCGCATTATAGACGCGAGCAGCAGATTCAGATATTCGCCGGGCTCAAATATACTGCTACCAGCAGCAGATTCGGCGAATGTCTGTCAGGGCGCTGGCAGCATATTCGTGAACAACTTCCGCGGCATTTTTCGCGCATCATCTGAACGCCAGCAGCAGATTCGCAACGTGATGTGTTTGAGTTGAGTTGTTCGGTGAGAGATGGGTACCTTCTAGGTAAGTAGGTATTGATCAACGTATTACTGACTTGAAGCAGTCAGTGAGTGGCACCTCTAACCTCCTCCTACTTACCTAGAAGGTACCCATCTTTCACCGAACAACTTAACTCAAACACATCACGTTGCGAATCTGCTGCTGGCGTTCAGATGATGCGCGAAAAATGCCGCGGAAGTTGTTCACGAATATGCTGCCAGCTGACAGACATTCGCCGCGAATCTGCTGCTGAATTCTGGGTCATCTAAAGGAGTAGGAATAGGAGTAGGAGTAGCAGTATGAGTAGGGTAGGAGTAGAAGTAGCAGTACAGTAGCAGTATGGAGTAGGAGGAGTAGCAGTATGTAATAGGAGTAGGAGTAGCAGTATGGAGTAGGGGTAGGAGTAGGAGTAGGAGTAGGAGTAGGAGTAGGAGTAGGAGTTGGAGTTGGAGTAGGAGTAGGAGTAGGAGTAGGAGTAGGAGTAGGGGTTGGAGTAGGAGTAGGAGTAAAGGTAGGGATAGGAGGAGAGATAGAGGTAGAGGTAAAGGTTGGAGTCAGACGAGGCCATCTAGTTCATCATATTAAAATAAAAACGTTCGGATGTATGTATGTATGTATGTATGTATGTATGTATGTGATGCTGTGTGTGTGTGTGTGTGTGTGTGTGTGTGTGTGTGTGTGTGTGTGTGTGTGTGTGTGTGTGTGTGTCTGTGTCTGTTTGTGTCTGTGTCTGTGTCTGTGTCTGTGTCTGTGTCTGTGTCTGTGTCTGTGTCTGTGTCTGTGTCTGTGTCTGTGTCTGTGTCTGTGTCTGTGTCTGTGTGTGTCTGTCTGTGTGTATGTCTGTGTGTCTGTCTGTGTGTCTGTGTGTCTGTCGTGGTCTGTCTGTGTGTCTGTCTGTGTGTCTGTCTGTGTGTCTGTCTGTGTGTCTGTCTGTGTGCTGTCTGTGTGTCTGTCTGTGTGTCTGTCTGTGTGTCTGTCTGTGTGTCTGTCTGTGTGTCTGTCTGTGTGTCTGTCTGTGTGTCTGTCTGTGTGTCTGTCTGTGTGTCTGTCTGTGTGTCTGTCTGTGTGTGTCTGTCTGTGTGTCTGTCTGTGTGTCTGTCTGTGTTGTCTGTGTCTGTCTGTGTCTGTCTGTGTGTCTGTCTGTGTGTCTGTCTGTCTGGTGTCTGTCTGTGTGTCTGTCTGTGTGTCTGTCTGTGTGTCTGTCTGTGTGTCTGTCTGTGTGTCTGTCTGTGTGTCTGCTGTGTGTCTGCTGTGTGTCTGTCTGTGTGTGTCTGTCTGTGTGTGTCTGTCTGTGTCGTGTCTGTCTGTCTGTGTGTCTGTCTGTGTGTGTCTGTCTGTGTGTGTCTGTCTGTGTGTGTCTGTCTGTGTGTGTCTGTCTGTGGTGTCTGTCTGTGTGTCTGCTGTGTGTCAGTCTGTGTGTCTGTCTGTGTGTTCTGTCTGTCGTGTCTGTCTGTGTGTCTGTCTGTGTGTCTGTCTGTGTGTCTGTCTGTGTGTCTGTCTGTGTGTCTGTCTGTGTGTCTGTCTGTGTGTCCTGTCTGTGGTGTCTGTCTGTGTGTCTGTCTGTGTGTCTGTCTGTGTGGTCTGTCTGTGTGTCTGTCTGTGTGTCTGTCTGTGTGTCTGTCTGTGTGTCTGTCTGTGTGTCTGTCTGTGTGTCTGTCTGTGTGTCTGTCTGTGTGTCTGTCTGTGTGTCTGTCTGTGTGTCTGTCTGTGTGTCTGTCTGTGTGTCTGTCTGTGTGTCTGTCTGTGTGTCTGTCTGTGTGTCTGTCGTGTGTCTGTCTTGTGTGTCTGTCTGTGTGTCTGTCTGTGTGTCTGTCTGTGTGTCTGTCTGTGTGTCTGTCTGTGTGTCTGTCTGTGGTCTGTCTGTGTGTCTGTCTGTGTGTCTGTCTGTGTGTCTGTCTGTGTGTCTGTCTGTGTGTCTGTCTGTGTGTCTGTCTGTGTGTCTGTCTGTGTGTCTGTCTGTGTGTCTGTCGTGTGTCTGTCTGTGTGTCTGTCTGTGTGTCTGTCTGTGTGTCTGTCTGTGTGTCTGTCTGTGTGTCTGTCTGTGTGTCTGTCTGTGTCTATCTGTGTCTGTCTGTGTGTCTGTCTGTGTGTCTGTCTGTGTGTCTGTCTGTGTGTCTGTCTGTGTGTCTGTCTGTGTGTCTGTCTGTGTGTCTGTCTGTGTGTCTGTCTGTGTGTCTGTCTGTGTGTCTGTCTGTGTGTCTGTCTGTGTGTCTGTCTGTGTGTCTGTCTGTGTGTCTGTCTGTGTGTCTGTCTGTGTGTCTGTCTGTGTGTCTGTCTGTGTGTCTGTCTGTGTGTCTGTCTGTGTGTCTGTCTGTGTGTCTTGTCTGTGTGTCTGTCTGTGTGTCTGTCTGTGTGTCTGTCTGTGTGTCTGTCTGTGTGTCTGTCTGTGTGTGTCTGTCTGTGTGTCTGTCTGTGTGTCTGTCTGTGTGTCTGTCTGTGTGTCTGTCTGTGTGTCTGTCTGTGTGTCTGTCTGTGTGTCTGTCTGTGTGTCTGTCTGTGTGTCTGTCTGTGTGTCTGTCTGTGTGTCTGTCTGTGTGTCTGTCTGTGTGTCTGTCTGTGTGTCTGTCTGTGTGTCTGTCTGTGTGTCTGTCTGTGTGTCTGTCTGTCTGTCTGTGTCTGTCTGTGTGTCTGTCTGTGTGTCTGTCTGTCTGTGTGTCTGTCTGTGTGGTCTGTCTGTGGTCCTGTCTGTGTGTCTGTCTGTGTGTCTGTCTGTGTGTCTGTCTGTGTGTCTGTCTGTGTGTCTTGTCTGTGTGTCTGTCTGTGTGTCTGTCTGTGTGTCTGTCTGTGTGTCTGTCTGTGTGTCTGTCTGTGTCTGTCTGTGTGTCTGTCTGTGTGTCTGTCTGTGTGTCTGTCTGTGTGTCTGTCTGTGTGTCTGTCTGTGTGTCTGTCTGTGTGTCTGTCTGTGTGTCTGTCTGGTGTCTGTCTGTGTGTGTCTGTCTGTGTGTCTGTCTGTGTGTTGCTGTCTGTGTGTCTGTCTGTGTGTCTGTCTGTGTGTCTGTCTGTTGTGTCTGTCTGTGTGTCTGTCTGTGTGTCTGTCTGTGTGTCTGTCTGTGTGTCTGTCTGTGTGTCTGTCTGTGTTGTCCTGTCTGTGAGTCTGTCTGTTGTGTCTGTCTGTGTGTCTGTCTGTGTGTATGTCTGTGTGTCTGTCTGTGTGTCTGTCCTGTGGGTCTGTCTGTGTGTCTGTCTGTGTGTTGTCTGTGTCTGTCGTGTGTCTGTCTGTGTGTGTCTGTGTCTGTGTCTGTGTGGCTGTTCTGTGTGTCTGTGGTATGTATGTATTGTATTGTATTTATGTATGTATGGATGGATGTGATGTCAGTTCCCTTTGGCGGGCCGCTGCTCGGCAACGGCGAGAGCTGCGGTGACGATGTTTTCACACCAAGTCAGACCCTAGCCCGGGTTCTAGCCCGGGCAGAGGCTATACCATCAGCCAATCAGCTTGCAGCTGGTGCTAGCAAGCGAATCGCCTTTCGAATCTGATTGGCTGAACCATTTGTTTACATTCGCGTGACGTATGCCACGCACATGTGAGATCCACCTAGCATGCATTTTCCCAGTACAAATCACGCCATTGCGATTTTTACACAGCAGATACCGCTGTCCGGTAAACCTGACCAAAGGGAGGTATACACCGCATATAACGCTGTACGGTAAACCTCACCAAGGTGTGGTATACACCGCATGTGTATACCACACGCATGTGAGATCTACACTGTTTCGCTAAATATCTCCATGGTGAGATATACCCCCCATCGATGCTACTGTGTAAACCACGCTACCGCCCGGTGTGGGATTTACACATAATCGCCATATCGTGTAAACCACACTACGAGCGGTGTGTGTGGTTTACCCACCAATGGTGTCGTAATTGTATAATGCGCGCTACGTGTGGTATACACGCGTCCTTGTCAAAAATGGCCTTATATCGCGCCGATTCAAGACAGAAAGCCGTACATTTGTATTGTTTATCAAAACTGTATGCATACTCTCCGAGTCAGAGTCCTGACGTCACGCGAATGTAAACAAATGGTTCAGCCAATCAGATTCGAAAGTAGTCTCGTAAAGATAGACTCGCATTGGAGATGTGCCAACCGGCGGCCGGCGTTCGCTCTCGCTAGCACCAGCTGCAAGCTGATTGGCTGATGGTATAGCCTCTGCCCGGGCTAGAACCAGTACAACATTCTTTCGCCAGCACCGCATTCCTTCGCCAAAAACTCAAATATATTCGGCTGGAGAGTCTTTTCAGTCAAGAAAACTTGCAGATAGGGGTTTCCCAACACGGGCTACAAAACTGCTATCTCAGTTTAAAACGAATGTTGAAGGTGTTCACCTTCAACACCCGCCGGAGGAGCGCCGTCACTGGCCGTAGGGACGCCTTCACTGGCTGGAGGGGGCGCCGTCACTGGTCGGAGGGGCGCCATCACTGGCCGGAGGGGCGCTGTCACGGGCCGAAGAGGGGCGCCCTCACTGGCCGGGGGCACCGTCACTGGCCGATGGAGCGTCCTCACTGGCCGGAGTGGCGCCGTCACTGGCCGGAGGGGCGCCGTCACTGATCGCCAGCTTTGCATGGGCGCCTCGGGTCCAAAGGTCCAGGTCATGTCCTGAATGACCGTATACTCGGTACGCCACTGGCTTGGACCCTCACTGACATAGGGGCGCACACATACTGGCGGGGCATTTTTGGTGGCTTTTTAGTTTTTCCTTGGTTTTATTTTTTGTGAGTTTTTTTTTAAAGGGGCGCCTCCGGCGCCCTCTCAAAACCCAGAACAGACCCACTTTTTGAGGGGGCGCCTTCGGCGCCCGCTCAAAAGTGTGTGTGGGGGGGGGATCCGGGCACCGGGACCCCCGGTAGCGACGCCCCTGCCCCTCACCCTATGTAACGCTTCGTAACGTTTCAACTGAGCCCCGTATATAATTAAGTAGCGCAAACATGTTTATATTATATATATATATATATATATATATATATATATATATATATATATATATATATATTACCCATTCTCCCACGGTATATATATATATATATATATAAATATATATATATATATATATATATATATATATATATATATATATATATATATATATATATATATATTACCCATTCTCCCACGGTATATATATATATATATATATATATATATATATATATATATATATATATATATATATATATATATATATATATATATATATATATATATATATATATATATATATATATATATATATATATATATATATATATATATATATATATATATATATATATATATATATATATATATATATATATATATGTGTGTGTGTGTGTATCTGTGTATCTGTGTCTCTGTGTATCTGTGTATCTGTATCTGTGTATCTGTATCTGTGTATCTGTATCTGTGTATCTGTATCTGTATCAGTGTATCTGTATGTGTATCTGTATATGTGTATCTGTATCTGTGTATATGTATCTGTGTATCTGTATCTGTGTATCTGTATCTGTGTATCTGTATCTGTGTATCTGTATCTGTGTATCTGTATCTGTGTATCTGTATCTGTGTATCTGTATCTGTGTATCTGTATCTGTGTATCTGTATCAGTGTATCTGTATCTGTGTATCTGTATCTGTGTATCTGTATCTGTGTATCTGTATCTGTGTATCTGTATCTGTGTATCTGTATCTGTGTATCTGTATCTGTGTATCTGTATCTGTGTATCTGTATCTGTGTATCTGTATCTGTGTATCTGTATCTGTGTATCTGTATCTGTGTATCTGTATCTGTGTATCTGTATCTGTGTATCTGTATCTGTGTATCTGTATCTGTGTATCTGTATCTGTGTATCTGTATCTGTGTATCTGTATCTGTGTATCTGTATCTGTGTATCTGTATCTGTGTATCTGTATCTGTGTATCTGTATCTGTGTATCTGTATCTGTGTATCTGTATCTGTGTATCTGTATCTGTGTATCTGTATCTGTGTATCTGTATCTGTGTATCTGTATCTGTGTATCTGTATCTGTGTATCTGTATCTGTGTATCTGTATCTGTGTATCTGTATCTGTGTATCTGTATCTGTGTATCTGTATCTGTGTATCTGTATCTGTTGTATCTGTATCTGTGTATCTGTATCTGTGTATCTGTATCTGTGTATCTGTATCTGTGTATCTGTATCTATGTATCTGTATCTGCTGTATCTGTATCTGTGTATCTGTATCTGTGTATCTGTATCTGTGTATCTGTATCTGTGTATCTGTATCTGTGTATCTGTATCTGTGTATCTGTATCTGTGTATCTGTATCTGTGTATCTGTATCTGTGTATCTGTATCTGTGTATCTGTATCTGTGTATCTGTATCTGTGTATCTGTATCTGTGTAAATGTATCTGTGTATCTGTATCTGTGTATCTGTATCTGTGTATCTGTATCTGTGTATCTGTATCTGTGTATCTGTATCTGTGTATCTGTATCTGTGTATCTGTATCTGTGTATCTGTATATGTGTTCTGTATCTGTGTATCTGTATATGTATATCTGTATCTGTGTATCTGTATTCTGTGTATCTGTATCTGTGTATCTGTATCTGTGTATCTGTATCTGTGTATCTGTATCTGTGTATCTGTATCTGTGTATCTGTATCTGTGTATCTGTATCTGTGTATCTGTATCTGTGTATCTGTATCTGTGTATCTGTATCTGTGTATCTGTATCTGTGTATCTGTATCTGTGTATCTGTATCTGTGTATCTGTATCTGTGTATCCTGTATCTGTGTATCTTGTATCTGTGTTCTGTATCTGTGTATCTGTATCTGTGTATCTGTATCTGTGTATCTGTATCTGTGTATCTGTATCTGTATCTGTGTATCTGTATCTGTGTATCTGTATCTGTGTATCTGTATCTGTGTATTCTGTATCTGTGTATCTGTATCTGTGTATCTGTATCTGTGTATCTGTATGTGTATCTGTATCTGTGTATCTGTATCTGTGTATCTGTATCTGTGTATCTGTATCTGTGTATCTGTATCTGTGTATCTGTATCTGTGTATCTGTATCTGTATCTGTGTATCTGTATCTGTGTATCTGTATCTGTTTATCTGTATCTGTGTATCTGTATCTGTGTATCTGTATCTGTGTATCTGTATCTGTGTATCTGTATCTGTGTATCTGTATCTGTGTATCTGTATCTGTGTATCTGTATCTGTGTATCTGTATCTGTGTATCTGTATCTGTGTATCTGTATCTGTGTATCTGTATCTGTGTATCTGTATCTGTGTATCTGTATCTGTGTATCTGTATCTGTGTATCTGTATCTGTGTATCTGTATCTGTGTATCTGTATCTGTGTATCTGTATCTGTGTATCTGTATCTGTGTATCTGTATCTGTGTATCTGTATCTGTATCTGTACTGTGTATCTGTATCTGTGTATCTGTATCTGTGTATCTGTATCTGTGTATCTGTATCTGTGTATCTGTATCTGTGTATCTGTATCTGTGTATCTGTATCTGTGTATCTGTATCTGTGTATCTGTATCTGTGTATCTGTATCTGTGTATCTGTATCTGTGTATCTGTATCTGTGTATCTGTATCTGTGTATCTGTATCTGTGTATCTGTATCTGTGTATCTGTATCTGTGTATCTGTATCTGTGTATCTGTATCTGTGTATCTGTATCTGTGTATCTGTATCTGTGTATCTGTATCTGTGTATCTGTATCTGTGTATCTGTATCTGTGTATCTGTATCTGTGTATCTTGTATCCTGTGTATCTGTATCTGTGTATCTGTATCTGTGTATCTGTATCTGTGTATCTGTATCTGTGTATCTGTATCTGTGTATCTGTATCTGTGTATCTGTATCTGTGTATCTGTATCTGTGTATCTGTATCTGTGTATCTGTATCTGTGTATCTGTATCTGTGTATCTGTATCTGTGTATCTGTATCTGTGTATCTGTATCTGTGTAATCTGTATCTGTGTATCTGTATCTGTGTATCTGTATCTGTGTATCTGTATCTGTGTATCTGTATCTGTGTATCTGTATCTGTGTATCTGTATCTGTGTATCTGTATCTGTGTATCTGTATCTGTGTATCTGTATCTGTGTATCTGTATCTGTGTATCTGTATCTGTGTATCTGTATCTGTGTATCTGTATCTGTGTATCTGTATCTGTGTATCTGTATCTGTGTATCTGTATCTGTGTATCTGTATCTGTGTATCTGTATCTGTGTATCTGTATCTGTGTATCTGTATCTGTATCTGTATCTGTGTATCTGTATCTGTGTATCTGTATCTGTTTATCTGTATCTGTGTATCTGTATCTGCTGTATCTGTATCTGTGTATCTGTATCTGTGTATCTGTATCTGGTATCTGTATCTGTGTATCTGTATCTGTTATCTGTATCTGTGGTATCTGTATCTGTGTATCTGTATCTGTATCTGTATCTGTGTATCTGTATCTGTGTATCTGTATCTGTGTATCTGTATCTGTGTATCTGTATCTGTGTATCTGTATCTGTGTTTCTTTTTGTGTATCTGTATCTGTGTATTCTGTATCTGTGTATCTGTATATCTGTATCTGTGTATCTGTATCTGTGTATCTGTATCTGTGTACTGTATCTGTGTATCTGTATCTGTGTATCTGTGTATCTGTGTATCTGTGTATCTGTGTATCTGTGTATCTGTGTATCTGTGTATCTGTGTATCTGTGTATCTGTGTATCTGTGTATCTGTGTATCTGTGTATCTGTGTATCTGTGTATCTGTGTATCTGTGTATCTGTGTATCTGTGTATCTGTGTACTGTGTATCTGTGTATCTGTGTATCTGTGTATCTGTGTATCTGTGTATCTGTGTATCTGTGTATCTGTGTATCTGTGTATCTGTGTATCTGTGTATCTGTGTATCTGTGTATCTGTGTATCTGTGTATCTGTGTATCTGTGTATCTGTGTATCTGTGTATCTGTGTATCTGTGTATCTGTGTATCTGTGTATCTGTGTATCTGTGTATCTGTTGTATCTGTGTATCTGTGTATCTGTGTATCTGTGTATCTGTGTATCTGTGTATCTGTGTATCTGTGTATCTGTGTATCTGTGTATCTGTGTATCTGTGTATCTGTGTATCTGTGTATCTGTGTATCTGTGTATCTGTGTATCTGTGTATCTGTGTATCTGTGTATCTGTGTATCTGTGTATCTGTGTATCTGTGTATCTGTGTATCTGTGTATCTGTGTATCTGTGTATCCTGTGTATCTGTGTATCTGTGTATCTGTGTATCTGTGTATCTGTGTATCTGTGTATCTGTGTATCTGTGTATCTGTGTATCTGTGTATCTGTGTATCTGTGTATCTGTGTATCTGTGTATCTGTGTATCTGTGTATCTGTGTATCTGTGTATCTGTGTATCTGTGTATCTGTGTATCTGTGTATCTGTGTATCTGTGTATCTGTGTATCTGTGTATCTGTGTATCTGTGTATCTGGTATCTTGTATCTGTGTATCTGTGTATCTGTGTATCTGTGTATCTGTGTATCTGTGTATCTGTGTATCTGTGTATCTGTGTATCTGTGTATCTGTGTATCTGTGTATCTGTGTATCTGTGTATCTGTGTATCTGTGTATCTGTGTATCTGTGTATCTGTGTAATCTGTGTATCTGTGTATATGTGTATCTGTGTATCTGTGTATCTGTGTATCTGTGTATCTGTGTATCTGTGTATCTGTGTATCTGTGTATCTGTGTATCTGGTATCTGTGTATCTGTTTCTGTGATCTGTGTATCTGTGTATCTGTGTATCTGTGTATCTGTGTATCTGTGTTCTGTGTATCTGTGTATCTGTGTATCTGTGTATCTGTGTATCTGTGTATCTGTGTATCTGTGTATCTGTGTATCTGTGTATCTGTGTATCTGTGTATCTGTGTATCTGTGTATCTGTGTATCTGTGTATCTGTGTATCTGTGTATCTGTGTATCTGTGTATCTGTGTATCTGTGTATCTGTGTATCTGTGTATCTGTGTATCTGTGTATCTGTGTATCTGTGTATCTGTGTATCTGTGTATCTGTGTATCTGTGTATCTGTGTATCTGTGTATCTGTGTATCTGTGTATCTTGTGTATCTGTGTATCTGTGTATCTGTGTATCTGTGTATCCTGTGTATCTGTGTATCTGTGTATCTGTGTATCTGTGTATCTGTGTATCTTGTTATCTGTGTATCTGTGTATCTGTGTATCTGTGTATCTGTTGTATCTGTGTATCTGTGGTATCTGTGTTATCTGTGGTTATCTGTATCTGTGTATCTGTGTATCTGTGTATCTGTGTATCTGTGTATCTGTGTATCTGTATCTGTGTATCTGTATCTGTATCTGTGTATCTGTATATGTGTATCTGTATCTGTATCTGTGTATATGTATCTGTATATGTGTATCTGTATCTGTGTATCTTCTGTATCTGTATCTGTGTATCTGTATCTGTGTATCTGTATCTGTGTATCTGTATCTGTGTATCTGTATCTGTGTATCTGTATCTGTGTATTCTGTTATCTGTGTATCTGTATCTGTGTATCTGTATCTGTGTATCTGTATCTGTGTATCTGTATCTGTGTATCTGTATCTGTGTATCTGTATCTGTGTATCTGTATCTGTGTATATGTATCTGTGTATCTGTATCTGTGTATCTGTATCTGTGTATCTGTATCTGTGTATCTGTATCTGTGTTCTGTATCTGTGTATCTGTATCTGTGTATCTGTATCTGTGTATCTGTATCTGTGTATCTGTATCTGTGTATCTGTATCTGTGTATCTTATCTGTGTATCTGTATCTGTGTATCTGTATCTGTGTATCTGTGTATCTGTATCTGTGTATCTGTATCTGTGTATCTGTATCTGTGTATCTGTATCTGTGTATCTGTATCTGTGTATCTGTATCTGTGTATCTGTATCTGTGTATCTGTATCTGTGTATCTGTATCTGTGTATCTGTATCTGTGTATCTGTATCTGTGTATCTGTATCTGTGTATCTGTATCTGTGTATCTGTATCTGTGTATCTGTATCTGTGTATCTGTATCTGTGGTATCTGTATCTGTGTATCTGTATCTGTGTATCTGTATCTGTGTATCTGTATCTGTGTATCTGTATCTGTGTATCTGTATCTGTGTATCTGTATCTGTGTATCTGTATCTGTGTATCTGTATCTGTGTATCTGTATCTGTGTATCTGTATCTGTGTATCTGTATCTGTGTATCTGTATCTGTGTATCTGTATCTGTGTATCTGTATCTGTGTATCTGTATCTGTGTATCTTGTATCTGTGGTATCTGTGTATCTGTATCTGTGTTTCTGTATCTGTATCTGTGTATCTGTATCTGTGTATCTGTATCTGTGTATCTGTATCTGTGTATCTGTATCTGTGTATCTGTATCTGTATCTGTGTATCTGTATCTGTGTATCTGTATCTGTGTATCTGTATCTGTGTATCTGTATCTGTGTATCTGTATCTGTGTATCTGTATCTGTGTATCTGTATCTGTGTATCTGTATCTGTGTATCTGTATCTGTGTATCTGTATCTGTGTATCTGTATCTGTGTATCTGTATCTGTGTATCTGTATCTGTGTATCTGTATCTGTGTATCTGTATCTGTGTATCTGTATCTGTGTATCTGTATCTGTGTATCTGTATCTGTGTATCTGTATCTGTGTATCTGTATCTGTGTATCTGTATCTGTACTTATCTGTGTATCTGTTCTGTGTATCTGTATCTGTGTATCTGTATCTGTGTATCTGTATCTGTGTATCTGATCTGTGTATCTGTATCTGTGTATCTGTATCTGTGTTCTGTCTGTGTATTGATCTGTGTATCTGTATCTGTGTATCTGTATCTGTGTATCTGTATCTGTGTATCTGTATCTGTGTATCTGTATCTGTGTATCTGTATCTGTGTATCTGTATTGTGTATCGTACTGTGTATCTGTATCTGTGTATCTGTATCTGTGTATCTGTATCGTGTAACGTATCTGTGTTATCTGGTATCTGTGTATCTGTATCTGTGTATCTGTATCTGTGTATCTGTATCTGTGTATCTGTATCTGTTATCCTGTATCTGTGTATCTGTATCTGTTTATCGCATCTGGTATCTGTTCTGTGTATCTGTATCTGTGTATCTGTTGGTATCTGTATCTGTGTTTCTGTATCTGTGTATCAGTATCTGTGTATCTGTATCTGTGTATCTGTTATCTGTGTATCGTGTATCTTGTATCTGTGTATCTGTATCTGTGTATCTGTATCTGTGTATCTGTATCTGTGTATCTGTATCTGTGTATCTGTGATCTGTGTATCTGTATCTGTGTATCTGTATCTGTGTATCTGTATCTGTGTATCTGTATCTAGTGTATCTGTATCTGTGTATCTGTATCTGTGGATCTGTATCTGTGTATCTGTATCAGTGATAATCTGTATCTGTGTATCTGTATCTGTGTATCTGTATTGTGTATCTGTATCTGTGTATCTGTATCTGTGTATCTGTATCCTTGTGTATCTGTATCTTGTGTATCTGTACTTTGTATCTGTTATCTGTGTATCTGTATCTGTGTATCTGTATCTGTGTATCTGTATCTGTTGTATCTGTATCTGTGTATCTGTATTCTGTGTATCTGTATCTGTGTATCTGTATCTGTGTATCTGTATCTGTGTATCTGTATCTTGTGTATCTGTATCTGTGTATCTGTATCTGTGTATCTGTATCTGTGTATCTGTATCTGTGTATCTGTATCTGTGTATCGGTATCTGTGTATCTGTATCTGTTGTATCTGTATCTGTGTATCTGTATCTGTGTATCTGTATCTGTGATCTGTATCTGTGTATCTGTATCTGTGTATCTGATATCTGTGTATCTGTATCTGTGTATCTGTATCTGTGTATCTGTATCTGTGTATCTGTATCTGTGTATCTGTATCTGTGTATCTGTATCTGTGTATCTGTATCTGTGTATCTGTATACTGTGTATCTTCTGTTTATCTGTGTATCTTGTATCTGTGTATCTGTATTCTGTACTGTATCTGTATCTTGTGTATCTGTATACTGTGTATCTGTATCTGTCTGTATTGTTTTTCTCTGTATTCTGTATCTGTGTATCTGTATCTGTGTATCCTGTATCTGTGTATCTGTATCTGTGTATCTGTATCTGTGGATCTGTATCTGTGTATCTGTATCTGTTGTATCTGTATCTGTGTATCTGTATCTGTGTATCTGTATCTGTGTATCTGTATCTGTGTATCATGTATCTGTGTATCTGTATCTGTGTATCTGTATCATGTGTATCTGTATCTGGTACTGTATCTGTGTATGTATGGGTGTATGTGTATCTGTATGTGTATCTGTATCTTGTGTATCTGTATCTGTGTATCTGTATCTGTGTATCTGTATCTGTGTATCTGTATCTGTGTATCTGTATCTGTGATTTGTAATCTGTGTATCTGTATCTGTGTATCTGTATCTGTGTATCTGTATCTGTGTATCTGTATCTGTGTATCTGTATCTGTGTATGTACTGTGTATCTGATCTGTATCTGTGTATCTGTATCTGTGTATCTGTATCTGTGTATCTGTATCTGTGTATCTGTATCTGTGTATCTGTATCTGTGTATCTGTATCTGTGTATCTGTATCTGTGTATCTGTATCTGTGTATCTGTATCTGTGTATCTATCTGTGTATCTGTATCTGTGTATCTGTATCTGTGTATCTGTATCTGTGTATCTGTATCTGTGTATCTGTATCTGTGTATCTGTATCTGTGTATCTGTATCTGTGTATCTGTATCTGTGTATCTGTATCTGTGTATCTGTATCTGTGTATCTGTATCTGTGTATCTGTATCTGTGTATCTGTATCTGTGTATCTGTATCTGTGTATCTGTATCTGTGTATCTGTATCTGTGTATCTGTATCTGTGTATCTGTATCTGTGTATCTGTATCTGTGTATCTGTATCTGTGTATCTGTATCTGTGTATCTGTATCTGTGTATCTGTATCTGTGTATCTGTATCTGTGTATCTGTATCTGTGTATCTGTATCTGTGTATCTGTATCTGTGTATCTGTATCTGTGTATCTGTATCTGTGTATCTGTATCTGTGTATCTGTATCTGTGTATCTGTGTATCTGTATCTGTGTATCTGTATCTGTGTATCTGTATCTGTGTATCTGTATCTGTGTATCTGTGTATCTGTATCTGTGTATCTGTATCTGTGTATCTGTATCTGTGTATCTGTATCTGTGTATCTGTATCTGTGTATCTGTATCTGTGTATCTGTATCTGTGTATCTGTATCTGTGTATCTGTATCTGTGTATCTGTATCTGTGTATCTGTATCTGTGTATCTGTATCTGTGTATCTGTATCTGTGTATCTGTATCTGTGTATCTGTATCTGTGTATCTGTATCTGTGTATCTGTATCTGTGTATCTGTATCTGTGTATCTGTATCTGTGTATCTGTATCTGTGTATCTGTATCTGTGTATCTGTATCTGTGTATCTGTATCTGTGTATCTGTATCTGTGTATCTGTATCTGTGTATCTGTATCTGTGTATCTGTATCTGTGTATCTGTATCTGTGTATCTGTATCTGTGTATCTGTATCTGTGTATCTGTATCTGTATCTGTATCTGTATCTGTATCTGTGTATCTGTATCTGTGTATCTGTATCTGTGTATCTGTATCTGTGTATCTGTATCTGTGTATCTGTATCTGTGTATCTGTATCTGTGTATCTGTATCTGTGTATCTGTATCTGTGTATCTGTATCTGTGTATCTGTATCTGTGTATCTGTATCTGTGTATCTGTATCTGTGTATCTGTATCTGTGTATCTGTATCTGTGTATCTGTATCTGTGTATCTGTATCTGTGTATCTGTATCTGTGTATCTGTATCTGTGTATCTATCTGTGTATCTGTATCTGTGTATCTGTATCTGTGTATCTGTATCTGTGTATCTGTATCTGTGTATCTGTATCTGTGTATCTGTATCTGTGTATCTGTATCTGTGTATCTGTATCTGTGTATCTGTATCTGTGTATCTGTATCTGTGTATCTGTATCTGTGTATCTGTATCTGTGTATCTGTATCTGTGTATCTGTATCTGTGTATCTGTATCTGTGTATCTGTATCTGTGTATCTGTATCTGTGTATCTGTATCTGTGTATCTGTATCTGTGTATCTGTATCTGTGTATCTGTATCTGTGTATCTGTATCTGTGTATCTGTATCTGTGTATCTGTATCTGTGTATCTGTATCTGTGTATCTGTATCTGTGTATCTGTATCTGTGTATCTGTATCTGTGTATCTGTATCTGTGTATCTGTATCTGTGTATCTGTATCTGTGTATCTGTATCTGTGTATCTGTATCTGTGTATCTGTATCTGTGTATCTGTATCTGTGTATCTGTATCTGTGTATCTGTATCTGTGTATCTGTATCTGTGTATCTGTATCTGTGTATCTGTATCTGTGTATCTGTATCTGTGTATCTGTATCTGTGTATCTGTATCTGTGTATCTGTATCTGTGTATCTGTATCTGTGTATCTGTATCTGTGTATCTGTATCTGTGTATCTGTATCTGTGTATCTGTATCTGTGTATCTGTATCTGTGTATCTGTATCTGTGTATCTGTATCTGTGTATCTGTATCTGTGTATCTGTATCTGTGTATCTGTATCTGTGTATCTGTATCTGTGTATCTGTATCTGTGTATCTGTATCTGTGTATCTGTATCTGTGTATCTGTATCTGTGTATCTGTATCTGTGTATCTGTATCTGTGTATCTGTATCTGTGTATCTGTATCTGTGTATCTGTATCTGTGTATCTGTATCTGTGTATCTGTATCTGTGTATCTGTATCTGTGTATCTGTATCTGTGTATCTGTATCTGTGTATCTGTATCTGTGTATCTGTATCTGTGTATCTGTATCTGTGTATCTGTATCTGTGTATCTGTATCTGTGTATCTGTATCTGTGTATCTGTATCTGTGTATCTGTATCTGTGTATCTGTATCTGTGTATCTGTATCTGTGTATCTGTATCTGTGTATCTGTATCTGTGTATCTGTATCTGTGTATCTGTATCTGTGTATCTGTATCTGTGTATCTGTATCTGTGTATCTGTATCTGTGTATCTGTATCTGTGTATCTGTATCTGTGTATCTGTATCTGTGTATCTGTATCTGTGTATCTGTATCTGTGTATCTGTATCTGTGTATCTGTATCTGTGTATCTGTATCTGTGTATCTGTATCTGTGTATCTGTATCTGTGTATCTGTATCTGTATCTGTGTATCTGTATCTGTGTATCTGTATCTGTGTATCTGTATCTGTGTATCTGTATCTGTGTATCTGTATCTGTGTATCTGTATCTGTGTATCTGTATCTGTGTATCTGTATCTGTGTATCTGTATCTGTGTATCTGTATCTGTGTATCTGTATCTGTGTATCTGTATCTGTGTATCTGTATCTGTGTATCTGTTATCTGTGTATCTGTATCTGTGTATCTGTATCTGTGTATCTGTATCTGTGTATCTGTATCTGTGTATCTGTATCTGTGTATCTGTATCTGTGTATCTGTATCTGTGTATCTGTATCTGTGTATCTGTATCTGTGTATCTGTATCTGTGTATCTGTATCTGTGTATCTGTATCTGTGTATCTGTATCTGTGTATCTGTATCTGTGTATCTGTATCTGTGTATCTGTATCTGTGTATCTGTATCTGTGTATCTGTATCTGTGTATCTGTATCTGTGTATCTGTATCTGTGTATCTGTATCTGTGTATCTGTATCTGTGTATCTGTATCTGTGTATCTGTATCTGTGTATCTGTATCTGTGTATCTGTATCTGTGTATCTGTATCTGTGTATCTGTATCTGTGTATCTGTATCTGTGTATCTGTATCTGTGTATCTGTATCTGTGTATCTGTATCTGTGTATCTGTATCTGTGTATCTGTATCTGTGTATCTGTATCTGTGTATCTGTATCTGTGTATCTGTATCTGTGTATCTGTATCTGTGTATCTGTATCTGTGTATCTGTATCTGTGTATCTGTATCTGTGTATCTGTATCTGTGTATCTGTATCTGTGTATCTGTATCTGTGTATCTGTATCTGTGTATCTGTATCTGTGTATCTGTATCTGTGTATCTGTATCTGTGTATCTGTATCTGTGTATCTGTATCTGTGTATCTGTATCTGTGTATCTGTATCTGTGTATCTGTATCTGTGTATCTGTATCTGTGTATCTGTATCTGTATCTGTGTATCTGTATCTGTGTATCTGTATCTGTGTATCTGTATCTGTGTATCTGTATCTGTGTATCTGTATCTGTGTATCTGTATCTGTGTATCTGTATCTGTGTATCTGTATCTGTGTATCTGTATCTGTGTATCTGTATCTGTGTATCTGTATCTGTGTATCTGTATCTGTGTATCTGTATCTGTGTATCTGTATCTGTGTATCTGTATCTGTGTATCTGTATCTGTGTATCTGTATCTGTGTATCTGTATCTGTGTATCTGTATCTGTGTATCTGTATCTGTGTATCTGTATCTGTGTATCTGTATCTGTGTATCTGTATCTGTGTATCTGTATCTGTGTATCTGTATCTGTGTATCTGTATCTGTGTATCTGTATCTGTGTATCTGTATCTGTGTATCTGTATCTGTGTATCTGTATCTGTGTATCTGTATCTGTGTATCTGTATCTGTGTATCTGTATCTGTGTATCTGTGTATCTGTATCTGTGTATCTGTGTATCTGTGTATCTGTATCTGTGTATCTGTATCTGTGTATCTGTGTATCTGTGTATCTGTGTATCTGTGTATCTGTGTATCTGTGTATCTGTGTATCTGTGTATCTGTATCTGTGTATCTGTGTATCTGTGTATCTGTGTATCTGTGTATCTGTGTATCTGTGTATCTGTGTATCTGTGTATCTGTGTATCTGTGTATCTGTGTATCTGTGTATCTGTGTATCTGTGTATCTGTGTATCTGTGTATCTGTGTATCTGTGTATCTGTGTATCTGTGTATCTGTGTATCTGTGTATCTGTGTATCTGTGTATCTGTGTATCTGTGTATCTGTGTATCTGTGTATCTGTGTATCTGTGTATCTGTGTATCTGTGTATCTGTGTATCTGTGTATCTGTGTATCTGTGTATCTGTGTATCTGTGTATCTGTGTATCTGTGTATCTGTGTATCTGTGTATCTGTGTATCTGTGTATCTGTGTATCTGTGTATCTGTGTATCTGTGTATCTGTGTATCTGTGTATCTGTGTATCTGTGTATCTGTGTATCTGTGTATCTGTGTATCTGTGTATCTGTGTATCTGTGTATCTGTGTATCTGTGTATCTGTGTATCTGTGTATCTGTGTATCTGTGTATCTGTGTATCTGTGTATCTGTGTATCTGTGTATCTGTGTATCTGTGTATCTGTGTATCTGTGTATCTGTGTATCTGTGTATCTGTGTATCTGTGTATCTGTGTATCTGTGTATCTGTGTATCTGTGTATCTGTGTATCTGTGTATCTGTGTATCTGTGTATCTGTGTATCTGTGTATCTGTGTATCTGTGTATCTGTGTATCTGTGTATCTGTGTATCTGTGTATCTGTGTATCTGTGTATCTGTGTATCTGTGTATCTGTGTATCTGTGTATCTGTGTATCTGTGTATCTGTGTATCTGTGTATCTGTGTATCTGTGTATCTGTGTATCTGTGTATCTGTGTATCTGTGTATCTGTGTATCTGTGTATCTGTATCTGTGTATCTGTGTATCTGTGTATCTGTGTATCTGTGTATCTGTGTATCTGTGTATCTGTGTATCTGTGTATCTGTGTATCTGTGTATCTGTGTATCTGTGTATCTGTGTATCTGTGTATCTGTGTATCTGTGTATCTGTGTATCTGTGTATCTGTGTATCTGTGTATCTGTGTATCTGTGTATCTGTGTATCTGTGTATCTGTGTATCTGTGTATCTGTGTATCTGTGTATCTGTGTATCTGTGTATCTGTGTATCTGTGTATCTGTGTATCTGTGTATCTGTGTATCTGTGTATCTGTGTATCTGTGTATCTGTGTATCTGTGTATCTGTGTATCTGTGTATCTGTGTATCTGTGTATCTGTGTATCTGTGTATCTGTGTATCTGTGTATCTGTGTATCTGTGTATCTGTGTATCTGT
>JAXIVJ010005628.1:0-32500 GCA_036785665.1 Chirona hameri
ATATATATATATATATATATATATATATATATATATATATATATATATATATATATATATATATATATATATATATATATATATATATATATATATATATATATATATATATATATATATATATATATATATATATATATATATATCTATATCTATATCTATATCTATATCTATATCTATATCTATATCTATATCTATATCTATATCTATATCTATATCTATATCTATATCTATATCTATATCTATATCTATATCTATATCTATATCTATATCTATATCTATATCTATATCTATATCTATATCTATATCTATATCTATATCTATATCTATATCTATATCTATATCTATATCTATATCTATATCTATATCTATATCTATATCTATATCTATATCTATATCTATATCTATATCTATATCTATATCTATATCTATATCTATATCTATATCTATATCTATATCTATATCTATATCTATATCTATATCTATATCTATATCTATATCTATATCTATATCTATATCTATATCTATATCTATATCTATATCTATATCTATATCTATATCTATGTCTATGTCTATGTCTATGTCTATGTCTATGTCTATGTCTATGTCTATGTCTATGTCTATGTCTATGTCTATGTCTATGTCTATGTCTATGTCTATGTCTATGTCTATGTCTATGTCTATGTCTATGTCTATGTCTATGTCTATGTCTATGTCTATGTCTATGTCTATGTCTATGTCTATGTCTATGTCTATGTCTATGTCTATGTCTATGTCTATGTCTATGTCTATGTCTATGTCTATGTCTATGTCTATGTCTATGTCTATGTCTATGTCTATGTCTATGTCTATGTCTATGTCTATGTCTATGTCTATGTCTATGTCTATGTCTATGTCTATGTCTATGTCTATGTCTATGTCTATGTCTATGTCTATGTCTATGTCTATGTCTATGTCTATATCTATATCTATATCTATACTATATATATATATATATATATATATATATATATATATATGTGTGTGTGTGTGTGTGTGTGTGTGTGTGTGTGTGTGTGTGTGTGTGTGTCCGGGTTATATGATATGTGTGTCCGGGGTTATATGAACCCGCTCCACCACCTGTGTCCGGGTTATATGAACCCGCTCCTCTCCCCAGTGTCCGGGTTATATGAACCCGCTCCACCACCTGTGTCCGGGTTATATGAACCCGCTCCTCTCCCCAGTGTCCGGGTTATATGAACCCGCTCCACCACCTGTGTCCGGGTTATATGAACCCGCTCCTCTCCCCAGTGTCCGGGTTATATGAACCCGCTCCATCACCTGTGTCCGGGTTATATGAACCCGCTCCACCACCTGTGTCCGGGTTATATGAACCCGCTCCACCACCTGTGTCCGGGTTATATGAACCCGCTCCACCACCTGTGTCCGGGTTATATGAACGCGGGCACTCCCCGTCCCGAACACCGGACATTCTGTGTTCTAACGTCTCTCAGTCTGTTCTCCTCCCGGGCCCGAACACGTGGAACACATCGAACACATCGGTACCGCCGGGACTGGCTTGTCGCTCCTCCCCCAGTGTCCGGGTTTTGCACGCCGACACCACCCGGGACCTGCTCTGACCTGGCGTAATCTGATCACGGCTGAATTCACTCCCTGTAGAGACATGGCGGGCCTACTTCCCTAAGTTACCGGGATAATGCACATGATTAGTCAGGGATAATACACATGATTAGTCAGGGATAATACACATGATTAGTCATAACCGGAATGACAAGGAGGGGGCCCTTCAAATTGGAACTATTCGTCTCTTCGCCCTTGAACCTGAAAGTAATGCTCTTTGCCTACTATTTGCCTAAACGTTGCCCTCACCTGTGAATGGGTGTATATTTTTATGCGGATGGATTTCGGACGCAGCTCTATGAGGGCTGCGTATTGAGAAGTGGCGACTCAGGCCCCACCAGGCCCCACCCCTGGTCCAAAGCACAGGGAAGGCAGGTGGGCATGTTCAGAGGGCATCCCCCCCCCCGCCTCCCCTCCGCATCGCAGCCCCAACCGCCGTCCCTTTCACCGCGCGCTGCTGAATTAACATAACAGCCACGGAGGGGGGTAGAAGCGAGACCGCTGGCAGACAGACTCTGGGCCTGTCAACTGTTATTTATTGTTGCCAGCATTCGGTCTGTTTGTGTGTGTAGCGTGCGCTCATTGCTCATTGCTAACATTTGATGTTACTGTCATCAGCGAAAATGGCGTTTTTACCTGTACAAGAGGATACTCACCTTTTGATCAGATTAAAAGCTTCCGAGAGGGTGCCCTCTCAAAAAATCTTATAAATCACGATTACTTATATGCCATGGCACATTCTATGACTGTGCAACGCCCAAATCCCCATACTGGCAGTGTTGCGGGAGTTATTGCGTGGTGACAGTTTAACTATTTACCTCCGAAATATCTCGTGCCCTTTCAACGGCGTCATTTCCTCTCTTCACATAGGAGGCTAACCGCATGTCAAACAGCTCGAATCTGACGGTGGTGGTCAGGCACGTAGCCAGGATTTCGCCCAGGGGGGGGGGGGGGGGGGGGGGGCTCGAAAGGGCCCCCTGCTCGAGCGTTGAAAGGGCCCCTTCCCGAGCGTTGAAAAGGCCCCATGCCCGAGCGTTGAAAAAGCCCCATTCCCGAGCGTTGAGAGGGCCCATCAGAACGGATGAAAATGTGCACTACAAGGTTGGAGAATGCAGTAAGTGGTTGCTTTGTCTCCGTGCCGAGATGCTCATGGGGCCCTCCGACCTGCACTGGGGCCCCTCCGACATGCTAAGGGGCTTTCCGACCTGCTCAGGGGCCCTCCGACCTGCACTGGGGCCCCTCCGACCTGTCTAGGGGCCCCCTGACCTGCCCATGACCCCCCCGTTCTGGCTAGGGGCCCATTCAGCATGTTCAGGGGCCCTTCTGACCCGCCCAGGGGCCCTTTCGGTCTGGTTAGGGGGCCCTCTGATCTGCACATGTATTCGCGCCGCGCGGCGCGAAAAGGGCCGACGGAAAAGGTCTCGCGCGGTCTCGTCGCGCGGTCTCGGCGCGGTCTCGTCGGCCCTTTTCGGCGCGCACAGCGCGCCGAAAAGGGCGCCCCTGGCCTCCGGGGGGGGGGGGGGGGGGGGGGGGGGGGGGGGGTGGCGGGGCGGGTTTGGCGGGGCGGGGCGGGGCGCCCCGCCGCCCCTGGCTACGTTCCTGGGGGTGGTGGTGTCAGCACGTCACAAACCAACAGCGCATACCAACAGATCAGGGGGCAGGCCGGTCAGCCACCAATTGATAAAAATGCGTGGCGAAGGATTTTTCATTTTACGATTAGGTATTTCATTTTACTTTCCACTATTATTCCATTTTAAGGAGTATCCCGAAGGTGCGTTTGGGTCGAATTGACCCATTTTATAAGCGTGTTCGATGTTATTATTGTTTTTGTTTGTTATAACACAATGTATAACACAATGTTTTCTGTACAGATAAGGTAAAGTGAGTTATTTTCACATGAGTCAACCATGAATCGGCTTAGGCTAGCTGCAGTGAGCCACAGCTTGTACATATTAACATGACCCGCGCTGTGCTACTGGCAATCAGCTGTATTGTATTACCAGACATGACAACAAAGTGCTATGCTGCACCTGTAACCTCCCACCGTTGTCTGACTGAAGCCGTTCATGCCGCATATGTCATGCCGTTCATGCCGCATATCGCCTTGATTGCGATGGAGGCTGAGCGCGATTCCTGGCAGACGCGATTAATTGTTGCCCCGCTCGCCGGGCAGGTGCTGTTGCCCGGAACGCCGCCTTGTTTCGTGTTCTCAGAAACCCATTGGAGCAGTCGGACTCGCTAACTAGCTGCTGACATGCGAGCGCGATTGCCACCTCACTTGTCTGGTAACTGGCCATTTTTAGAGACATTCAAATGTTAGGGCATCATGGGTAATTGTGGGGTGGTTTTGGCGTACAATAAATACACTTGTTCAGTGTATAAATTTGCCCATAAAGAGACGAAGCGTCCATGTCTGGTCGCGCCTATTCCTGT
Organism: Chirona hameri; assembly: GCA_036785665.1. NCBI lineage: Eukaryota > Metazoa > Arthropoda > Thecostraca > Balanomorpha > Balanidae > Chirona > Chirona hameri. The sequence goes on from JAXIVJ010005628.1 coordinate 4,054, forward strand.
CCACTGGCTTCCTTCTCCATAATCGTCATTTTCTTTTCTTCAGCGCGATGCTGTTAAATCACAATGTATCTGTATCTTGGTTTGGTTCGGAAATAACAAGATTTATGCTGTGCGAGGTGTGGTGAACAGATATGTGCCGTGGCCAAACAAATAGGATCCAGGATCCTCAAGATCCCACGACAAAATGACCTTGTAAGATCTAGGATCCGCTGGATCTCTTGCGATCGGATCCCTCGGATTGGATCCCGGATCCATGCCGAGCATCCATTATCCGATCCATTATATCTAGATAGGAAGATAAGATTTGTTGATTGTAACGCTACTGGAGTTACTTGACAATTCACAATACTGAATACATTGTAAACATAGTATGAATTCCAAACAAACTACACAGTCACAAACTGTAAGTTTCTTATTTTTATGACATGTTAATCCATTCTCTTCTATCTGATGTTTCTTCATACCACTTAAACTCCTTGGAAGGACAATGATTGCAAACCAATAGGTATCAGATACAATGGAACAAAACTAGCACTCTAATAGCAATAATTTCCAGATATTCTTAGTGGGTTTGATGGTGTGTCCCACATCATCATTAAGGATCTGAGAGATCCCACGGCAACTTTCAAGGAAAAGATCCAGGATCCTGAAGATACCACGACAACTTTCCACAAAAAGATCCAAGATCCACAGGATCCAGCGACAACTTTTCTATAAAAAAAGTACAGGATCCGCAGGATCTCGACAAAATGAAAACAAGATCTAGGATCCAACAAGATCCCAGATATTGGATCCTAGGGATCCCGGATCTTTGTTGGATTTTGGCACAAAGGCGACAACTTGTGGACTCTGAGACATGTTCCATATTTTCAGAGGATCGTAAATAGTATTTTTTTCTGTAGGTATTCATTTTCCTGTTCAGTGCTGTTATTTTTTTTTTGGGTGCTGTGATTAGTTTTCGGAACTGTTGATTGGTTGCTGTTGGAATTTAAACATGCGATTTATTATACCTACATCATTAAAATATCATCTTAATAGTGCCTGCCATATTTCGTGAATTAGTTTAAAAAGTCACATTTCCTTAAAGGGAAATAATGACTTTTTTCCCATACAAATGGAGTAATTACTTGAAATGGACAGACGAGACCAAAATATATTGTAAATTCATCACATTTTGCATACAAACTTTCCTACCGAAAGATATTTCAAGTTCAAGTTGATAGCGTTCCACACTTTTAACGACCGGTACTTGCAAGTACTTTTGGTCCTCATCAAACTGCGGGCTTTTCCCGTATTGTTTTTTTACGCAATGCAGTGGAAAATATATTTTGCGTTGTGCTTGTGATTATATGCCAGACGATTCTCTACAATTATCAGTCATTGAATAAAAGGTAACCAAATTAGCAGTTAACTGATGCATATAACGGCGGCCTAGTTAGTGGTTGCGACCCTCAATTTTTGAAAAATACTTCATTTATTTTCAACATTAGGAGTTTGGTATAGTTTTGTCTGGCTGTATATAACACTATGCTTTATATTATCATGGAAAATAATATTTTTTTCCCTAAAAAAAATACACAATACAAAAACTGGCAATTAAATCGGAAGCTTATCGATGCACATCAACGGCGACCTATTTAGTGTCGGCGATTTGTTTAGAGGCAACCCATTCAACGCAATGGGCGGTATTCGCGGTGGACCTGGCAGTCTAATGCCGGCCGCCATGTTGTGGAGGGCAAAAAGGCGGCCGGGCGCGCGGCCGCCCGTGTTAAAGGGATATTGCCACCTCGGAGGCCAATATGGAGTTTTTGGTGTGTATCGGTAGATTAAGCGTGTCCGATTTCACCTGCTAATTTTGGTTCCCGAAACTCTCCCCATTAGATAAAAAAAATGCATTTGCACCACTCATGATTGGCACACATTCGTAAAATTGGAGTTGCCTCATCACTATTTAGAGTCACTTCTTTGCGGACTATGATTTGCTTTTGGATATTGCAAACTCAACATCACCATTCCCGCAGTGCACTTTAAAATTAAAATGCGCTTACAGTTAATTATATTTTCAACAACCATAACCTTTTTCATAACACATGAATAAAACAGCAAGAATGGCTATGGCTCGACTTTGAGGCCGTAGGAGATTTGTGACCAATGCCTTATAACACATATAAGACTTTTTAAGGTCAAGTCTCGGCGAATTCGGACGCTTCGGCTTTGGGCGGGCGCCAATTTCACAGCCAAACTGGATGAGAGCGGCCATCATGCATCTAGTACTGAGCACAGCTGGGACCAACGTTTTGGAGTCCGAAAAAAAAATCCGATACCCTGCTGTAGGTGCTGCAGAAGCAAGTTTGAGCTTGAGCATACACGATTGTTGATCCCCACCATTCATTTAAGTTGCTTTTTAGAAATCCTCCGTAGGTGGCAATATCCCTTTAAAGGAAATAGTTCACCTTCAACATTAGTTTTAAACTGAGATAGCAGTTTTGTAGCCCGTGTTGGGAAACCCCTATCTGCAAGTTTTATTGACTGAAAAGACTCTGCAGCCGAATATATTTGATATTTTGGCGAAGGAATGCGGTGCTGACGAAAGAATGCGGTGCTGTCGGTAGCCCGGGCAGAGGCTATACCATCAGCCAATTAGCCTGCAGCTGGTGCTAGCAAGCGAACCGCCGGCCGCCGGTTGGCATTTCTCTAATGCGAGTCTATCCTTACGCGACTACTTTCGAATCTGATTGACTTATTTTTTTTATCATTCACGTGACGTCAGGACTCTGACTCAGAGAGTATGTATATAGTTTTGATAAGATGAATAATTATCACCTTCTGTCCTGAATCGGCGCGATGTATGGCCATTTTTGATAATATGAAATATATTGTATTTCAAAATGTAATCAAATCGTGTTTGGAAAAAAAATGTTTCAAGGTGAACTATTTCCTTTAACTCGCGCACTGCAGGGGGTTGATTTCCGCCCCCCCCTCAGGTTTTTCAAAGATAGCGAAAAAACGGCGGCGCGTAGCGCCGCCTGGTTTTGGCACACCTGTTAGGACATCAATTGAGCACACTTTGGAAAAAAATAACCTCGGGTCATCTCAGGTCAGGTCATTAGACCAGGTCAAGTGACCCCACCTCCAAAAATGTTTGTAGTTGTGCCAAAGCCAGAGTTTTTCACCGATCAGTTTGAAACTTACAGGATGTCATGAGGCCATAAGTCTTACAATTCGATTATTTCGGAATTTTTATATCGGTGACTTAAGGTCAGGTCAATTTCGTAACCTCCCCATAATAAGTCAATGGGGAAATATACAAATGCTTCCTATTTCAAGGATATGCATGATATTAGTCCAAATACTTCTGGATCATGTTATTATAGGATATTCTTGATAATCCAAGTGTAATTTTTGTTCAGTGACCCCTATTGGGCCATTTGAGGTCATGCGAGGTCACCACCTTTTTGTCAATAACTCCCGACGTAATGAAGATAGAGAAGTAAAACAGACATCAATGTGTTTGTGTCGTCAAGATACGTCTACCATATGCAACATGCCCTACTTGGGTCACCACTTGACCTTGATGACCTGAGGTCAAATTGTTAAGTTGACTTAATAAGGTCACCATGTATATCATTTGAAGCGCCTTGACAAGATAAACACAATGGCGTAAACAGTTTTTCGTTATCTTTATTAAGTAAAAGGTTAATAGCAAAACACAATTTAGCAAAAACACGTTTTTTCTTTCTTTTTTGACCTCTGGAGTCTCAAATATTGACCTGAGATCAAATCTGAGGACACTTTAGAGATTGCAAATTTCACTGGCTGGCGTTTGCTTTTTTCCGTTTGTTTCTAACTAGCATCGTTTCTGAGATTATGGGAATTTCTGAAGCGATGTCCTAAAACAGGAAAAAAAACTGGAAAAGTTGACCTTTGATGACCTCTGGTGACCTCAATTTTATCCTGAACTAAAATAACACTGAATCCTTTCGATAGAACATGTATCAAGCTATCAAATGCCTTTTTCCGCTTCTCGCTACGTAGCGTAGTTTTCGAGATCTCAGGGGGGGGGGCGGAAATCAACCCCCCTGTAGTTCGTGTTCGGCGTAAAGCCTGCAGTGCGCGGGTTAAAGGGAATATTTCACCTTTCTGAAAGTTGTCAAATATACGCTGGTTGTAGTCGAAAATGTGAAGTAAGTGCTGCTGAAATCGATGGTGATATTTTTTATCTCTCGAAAAGTTACTTAGCTTTATACAAATTAAGGTTTTAAATTTGGGATGATGACGTCATTATTAAGCTATAGACCGCCGCTGATTGGCTGACAAAGTGGGATTGGCTGACAAAGTGGCTGTCAGCCAATCAGCGGCGGCAGTAGGCTAAACCCCATTTTGCAAATGGGAAATTAAATTGCTTAAAAACGGCTAAGTTTTGGGGGAAATGACCTTAGTATTTTCGACATTTCAATAACGGCCAAAGATAATGGCTATCTCAGTTCAAACCCAATACCAAGGTGAAACATTCCCTTTAAAGGATAGGGGGCGGGCACCGCGGCTGACGTTTGGCAATATATTGAGCGAACTACTAGCGGTAGCGAAATATGACTACCACTGCAACGTTCCTAAATGAATGCGGAATGATTATAGAATATAGGTGTTAAGTTGTATTTCACGCGAAATTAATTTTAACACCTATAATAATTCTGCACTAAATTTGGAACGTTGCAGTGGTAGTCATATTTCGCTACCTCTAGTAGTTCGCTCAATATATTATCAAACGTTACCCGGGGTGCCCCCTCTCCCTATCCTTTAAAGGGAATAGGTCACCTTGAAAAATGTCTTAAATTTTGCTATACGGGGTATTTTGAGCTGAAAAAAAAACGAATTACATTTTTGGACGATAGATGGATATCCGTCGAGAAATGGACATGTTTCTCTTTTCTCCTTCATGACCTTAAAAAACTTCATGACAATTAGAGCCCTTCATGGGACACATTTTCCGCCCTCATCCCGTTCCAGCCCATTCAGCTCAAACCCGTTCCAATCCGAATTCATAATTGATTGGGCTCCCATTCCCACCCGTTTCAGCGTATTTCACTTTTTGTGGTGCTAAAATATTATATGGTCTGTCCCAAACCCGTTCCAACCTGTTAAATTTCCAAAAATAGCCCCATTCCCACCCATTTCCATCCCGTTCCATGGGTTCCATGGGGATTCCCATTCCAAGAAGGGGTCTAATGACAATGTATGACGTCATGCATATGGTAGCTTGGATATGAAAGCTATTACACACACTAATGGCGGTCTTGAGGCATAGATACGCAGGCTGCTTGTAACGTAAACAACCGTTGTGAAATTGGCAGAACGGAGCGAGTTTCTGTCTGATTATTTTACGTTTTAAGTGGTAGATAAATCTATCGCTGAAAAGCTGGCATCGTAAAAAGTACTCCGAACTAATGTGGGGTCGTTTGTGCGTTCATATTTCAAGACGAACAAGGGAAGAGTTCGCTTATAATTAGTGCAGTATTCCATGGTCACTACAGTGGCACTATATCGCCCAAAACCCCCAATCATCATCATCATACAGTGGAGCTATTGAGGAGATTGACGCAAATGCTGGAACCTATTTTTTAGTATCTATGTGCGTAGCTAATTTTGTTGGTGTTGAGTATATATTCTTGTGATGCTGGGGCGCTGGGTCCTCCATTTAATGGTGGATAATTTGTGGATGTGCCAATGAATACAATTATGGTGAAAACCTCTAGTGTCTTAGTTTTGGAATTTGTTGAGTTTCTGCCCGACGGAGACACTGGCACACCTTCCATGTTCTGGAATCTAGCTGCTTCCTGATCTGATCACACACAACTCGAATCTTGCCACTATAGGTCAATCTGGCAAACAGCCCATCGCATGGTGACCATAATGCATCGCCAACGGCAACGGGAAAACAGCTGTATTGATTTAAGATTTATTGACAAATCGCACAGATGTGGTACAATGCGGCGCTGATGTAGGTTGTTTGGTGTCTGGTCAGGATGATTTGAGCTTTAGGGCGCCTCAGCTACTCAGGCTATGTGACGCCCAAAGGTGTCTGGTCACCTCGATGAAGATGGCGCTGCCATCCTCAACACGAGTGACGGTTTCCAGAACATCTTCTGCAAAACAAAAACAAATGATACAATATTCGAGACAGGAACAGCGCGACAGGCGACTGGGACGACTGGGACGACTGGTACGACTGGGACGACTGGGACGACTGGGACGACTGGGACGACTGGTACGACTGGGACGACTGGGACGACTTGGACAACTGGGACTACTGGGGCGACTGGGACGACTGGGACGACTGGGACGACTGGGACGACTGGGACGACTGGGACGACTGGGACAACTGGGACGACTGGGACGACTGGGACGACTGGGACGACTGGGACGACTGGGACGACTGGGACGACTAGGACGACTGGGACGACTGGGATGACTTGGACAACTGGGGCGACTGGGACGACTGGGACGACTGGGACGACTGGGACGACTGGGACGACTGGGACGACTGGGACGACTGGAGCGACTGGAGCGACTGGGGCGACTTGGACGACTAAGTGATTCAACGTTGAACAGATTGATACAAAAGCGCTATGGTATTGAAATGATGTGTCGCTTTCCAATAGTGGAGGGAAATTACCGATCATGAACTTAAGAAGTATATGTACTTGCTTTTAATTTGTCCAAACTTCCAACTTTGAATAAGGGAATAATTTGTATTTAATTCTTAAATTTAGATGACATCATTTTAATACCATAGCGGTAGCCAAAGCAATTGTTGCTAACCAAATAAAAAGGTCATTATTTCCCTTTGAAGGGAAATATTCACCTTCTGATCTACTTGTCTGCATTATCTTATGCATCGTGTATGGTATCAAATTGTTCGAGTCTCAATTTAAAAATGAAATCACAACTTCTTATATTTCGAAAATATTTTTTTTGGGGGAAATTTAACAAACAAGTACATATTTTTCGTAGTTCGTAGTTCATGATCGGTGTTTTCCCTTCACTATTTGGAAGCGCGACATATCTGGCGCTTTTCTTTCTTTTGATACGGTCTCTGATTGGTCCCTGAAACAAATCACCGACACTAAATAGGTCGGCGTTGCGTGCCCAAGTGAACTTCCGATGTCATTGCCAGTGTCATTGTTTGTTGATTTTTTTTGTAAATTATTATTTTTCACGATAAGCTAAAGCTGTTTTTTTGTTGTAGACAACCAAAGACAACTATACAAAACGCCTAATTTAGGAAACAAATGAACCAATTTTGAACCAGTTTTCACAAATTGAGGGTCGCAACACCTAACTAGGCCGTCTTAGCGTGCCCAAGTTAACTGCTAATTTGGTTACCTTATTATTCAATGTTTGTTGATTGTTAAGGATATTAGGGCAAATAATCACAATAGACGGAGTGCAAGACATATTTTCCATACAATTTTGTCAAAACAATACGAGACAAGCCCGAAATTCGAAATTCCTTACCGAGTACTTGCAAGTACTGGTCGTGATAACTGATAAGCGTGGATCGCTTATCAACTATGACTTGAAATATCTCTCGGCAGGTATTGTTATTAGCAAAATGTGATAAATTTACTATATATTTTGGTCTCTATCGATTTCAAGTAATAACTCCATTTTTGTGGAAAAATGTGAATATTTCCCTTTAGTCATATCTTAAAACTATGCTGTCCACATTAAAACCACTATTTGCTGTAACATTTTTTACGTCACAACAAACCGTCATTTTATGAAGATGTTTAAGCAGTCTTAGGAATTCATTTTACTTTCAATACTCAGCACAAGCAATTCAGCATCGGCCTTATGATCAATCAAATGCCTCATAAATTGTTGTATGTACTTAACGAAACCCACAAAAGTTGTCAAACACAGTCCCCGTTCACGAATCTCGTGCCGCCTTGAGGGTGATGTCATAATGAAGTAATCCAACCTTCCCATGTTTCCGGATGTAAATAATTTCAGACGGATTGATGCTCTAAATGGGGCTGCTTTAATTTGCAGACGGATTGATGCTCTAAATGGGGGCTGCTTTTTTGTTCTACTCGCGATTACCCACTCACCTTTTGTTGGATCATCGATCCTCCAACATCGCGTAGCATTATTACCGCTCGTCCTTCCGTGGTATATGGGACAAATCTGAATGAGCCCGGCCCGGCCCGACCCGGCCCGACCCGGCCCGGCCCGTGGCGACGCTTTTGAGAAGCCAATATCTCTGCAACCGCTCGTCCGATTGACAAGCGGGGTTCTTTGCTGAGTAGCCCCATCCAACCTAACCTGTTTGAGACCAGTGGCGACTCATGTGGGTGACTACCACTGCATGTGGCGCGTGCCGCGTGAGGGGTGTTGGAAAAGTGTTTTCTCGCAAAAACTTCGCAACAGCTGGGCATATTATGTGCAAATTTGATGTGTGGTTAAGGACAGCCGCCAATTTTCCACAAGTCAGGGGTGTTGTGCCTCTGCACATGCGCACGTGCACACCCCTATTCTATAGCTCAGGAACGGCTGAGACGATTGTGTTCTAATTTGGTGTGTGGTTAGGGACCTCTCAGCCGCCGCCTTTCTACAAGTCAGGGGTGGGGTGCCTCTGCACGTGCGCACGTGCTCACCCCTATTCTATATCTCAGGAACGGCTGAGCCGATTGTGGTCAAATTTGGTGTGTGGGTTAGGGACCTCTCAGCCGTCGCCTTTCCACAAGTCAGGGGCGAGGTGCCTCTGTATGTGCGCACGTGCTCACTATTTTTTTTTTGTATCTCAGAAACTACTTGTCCGATCGAGTTGAAATTCACCATACATTTCGATCGCGCTCGCTCGTTCTTCGCCAATTACGGCGCCTTACTGGTTAAGTAAAGGAATCACGGACAAACAATGGTAGAACTGCCACCAGTCTTGGGTTGACGGAGTCTTTGGACTTTGTGGCTTTATTCCGCGTATTGTGGGCCTTTTGTGAGCTATGTAGATATATAAATCTGAGACAAAATATGCTGAACTTGATTAACTTGACTTGAGTTGGTGATTCATCACCTAAAGTAAACGTTTGTAGGCAAATTTTCGGCATTGGAAACTGATGAATCTGCCATATTTTGAGGGCTGAAGGGAAATATTGACCTTTTGGTTTACTTTTCTTCGTTGTATGCACCAGGTATGGCATGCATTCAATTGATCGAGTCTCAATTTAAAAGTGAAATAATTACTTTTTCTATTTCGAAAATTACATTTTGGAAAAAAAAACAGGTACATATTTCTTTCGAAATTCATGATCGGTGTTTACTGTTTTCCCTCCACTATTAGGTGCGCGACACATATACATATATACATATATACATACATACATATATAAATGCTTTTGTTTCAATTTGTTGAACGTTGACAAATGACAATAACTTAGATTGTTTCTACAAAATACCAAATGTATGGGCGACCATAGTGAAGAGCAATTTTGAAACACTTCTTATGAATTGCAAAATGACGTTTGAGCTAAAACAAAGCCATAGTAACGTTAGAAAGGGCATATTTCAGAGTTATTGGGCAACTATGTTCAAATATATATCAAGAACGAGCAGGAAAAGTATTTAAGTGCCATGAAATGTGCCAAGTAGGTACTTCCCGATACCGTTGTTTTAAAGAGAATGTTTCCTCTTTCTGAAAGTTGTCAAATATACGCCGGTTGTAGTCGAAAATATGAAGTAAGTGCTGCTGAAAACGACGGCGAACTCTTGAAAAGTCACTTAACTTTATATATATATTTTTTTAATTTGGGATGGTGTCGTCATTATTGAGCTATGGATAGCGATATAGACAACTTAACGCTGTCAAATATATGGCACAATCGTATCAGACAATTCTGGCGACTTAAATCCAAACATTGTGGAACTGTGTCTTCTCCCACACAGAACACAATGACGAGTGCGAGGCATTGCGATAGTTCAATATTTATTTTAAAAAAAACAATCAATCCATAACTGAGACTTCAAGCAACGCGAAACACTTCAACTTGGACCGCAACCTATCGCGTTGGCCGTTGTTTACATCGTACTCGCCAAGGTTCGAGAAATACAGGTCGTCTGACTTCCAGGACCAACAATCTTGAAGTGGCTGTCACCCAATCAGCGGCGGCATTATCATACACCCCATTTTGCAAATTCGAAATACAATTGCTTTAAAACGGATAAGTTTTTGGGAAAATGACCCTTAATAATTTAGACATTTCAATAACGGCCAAAGATAATGGCTATCTCAGTTCAAAACCAATACGAAGGTGAAACATCCCCTTTAAGCGTGGAACGCTTAATCGTTTTCAAATTGAAATAACTTCAGTTAGACATTTAAATGCTTAATGTGAGTAGATTTACATACAAGTTCGTCTCCTCCCAATTTCAATTGCTAGCTCCATTTTTGTGGACAAAGGTCTTCATTTCCCTTCGAATGCCTCAAAAACGGACCTCGTATAAGCTTTTTCTGGGGAAAAATTGTGTTGGCAGCTGGGGCTTTGAAACCAAGCTTTTTGTGGACTCTGATGTCATTAGTGGTCATGTTTCTTAGTCCGCTAGACCACCTCTCCCCTGTCGCGTGTCCCATGCAGGCAGGTCTGTTTTCCACCACGTCTGTACAATCTCGGCGGTTGGCCGCGGCGCTCTCCTCTCTGTCCGGGTGAGGTTAGGTAGGCCCCGCCGCCGCCACCACGCCGGCGGTCACCGGCACCGGCCCACCCGCCGCACCTGCCACCCCTCCCTCCCTCCCTCCGCCCCGGGCTGGCCGGACCGCGCCGCAGCGCCGGTCTCCAGGCGCGCCGGCCGGCTCCGCTCCGCGGGTACGGCCTGGACGGCTGGCGTTCTGCCAACGGTCGCACCACTTTCAAGGTCAGCCCATGCTGCGCCGGCCGTCAAGCGTGGCAAGACGCCGGCCCGGCAACGCCAGGCACGGGGACAGCGGCTCTGGGGCTGACAGACACCCGAAAATGGCAGTCACCAGCGAGAAAAGTAGTCTCCAGGCCTCTTGACGCGAGACAGACACCCGAAAATGGCAGTCACCAGCGAGAGAAGTAGTCTCCAGGCCTCTTGACGCGTTTGATGGTTGCCACAGAGTTATATTTCGTTTTTGGTGTATATTTTATGGCGATATAAGTCAATTTTCCAGGGTTTCTGTGTCTGTAGGAGCATGAACACTGCACAGCCTGTGGTAGTCGGGTCGCACTCGCTATCCTAGTTGAGGGCGTGAGTGCCGGCTCGCCGCCGACTGTCTGTCTGCGTCCGGCTCGGCACTCGACGCTCGGCAGCGGCCCGCCGGTGTCGGCGCGGTGCAGGGTGGCCGGCGGCGGGCCTCCCTTCCTCCCCTCGGAGACTGCCAGACCGGTCCCGCCGACCAGCCAGCGTCCGAGAGAGACCGGTTTTTCAAACGTGGGCGCCACACGGTGACTGGCGCGCCACGCGGCCGCCACTTTTTTCTGTTCTGAGTAGCTGCTCGTGGACCAACGGTCTCCGCTCTGTCTCCGAGGTGCGCTCCGTTCCGCTCGCTCGGTCTCCGAGGTGCGCTCCGCTCGCTCGGTCTCCGAGGTGCGCTCCGCTCCGCTCGCTCGGTCTCCGAGGTCCGCTCGGTCTCCGAGGTCCGCTCCGCTCGGTCTCCGAGGCCCGCTCCGCTCCGCTCCGCTCGGTCTCCGAGGCCCGCTCCGCTCGCTCGGTCTCCGAGGTCCGCTCCGCTCGCTCGGTCTCCGAGGTCCGCTCCGCTCCGCTCGGTCTCCGAGACCCGCTCCGCTCCGCTCGCTCGGTCTCCGAGGTCCGCTCCGTTCCGCTCGCTCGGTCTCCGAGGTCCGCTCCGTTCCGCTCGCTCGGTCTCCGAGGTCTGGTGGGGACTGGTGGCGCCATCTGGTGGGCAACTAAAAGACACATTCAAATCTAACAAATGGCGTTAACATTTTCTTTTGATCATAAATGCAGCAATTTTTAACAGAAAATCGATCGAAGAGGCCAATTTCTGAACTTCGAAATCAGCAGCCCTGGTCCCAGCGAATTTTCATTCAAACCTCATGTCAGTTGTCAGTCTTGTAAAAGTCCTCAGATACCCATAAACAACGGAAGTCAATCTCGCTCTGGTACACACACCAGATATCAGTTGCCTCGGGGATGTTGATACCGGCTCTCAGAAGACTAGTGACGCTGATAAGTCTGCCAGCGTCGGACGAACATGGACATACTATTCACATTTCGTGTTCTGTGGATCTGTGGAACTAAGAAAAGAAGAACCACGGACAATTTCCAGCGTTCTCAATCAGCGTTCAGTCATTCACAGCGCAGTCATCCACGCTCTGGATTCTGGAAATCCGTGGTCTGTGTGTGGCCCTTTGTTTCCTAAAGCGGGACTGGAAATCCGTGGTCTGTGTGTGGCCCTTTGTTTCCTAAAGCGGGACTGGAAATCCGTAGTCTGTGTGGCCCTGTGTTTCCTAAAGCGGGACTGGAAATCCGTGGTATGTGTGTGGCCATGTGTTTCCTAAAGCGGGACTGGAAATCCGTGGCCTGTGTGTGGCCCTGTGTTTCCTAAAGCGGGACTGGAAATCCGTGGTCTGTGTGTGCCCCTGTGTTTCCTAAAGCGGGACTGGAAATCCGTGGTCTGTGTGTGCCCCTGTGTTTCCTAAAGCGGGACTGGAAATCCGTGGTCTGTGTGTGCCCCTGTGTTTCCTAAAGCGGGACTACGGAGTGTGTCTGGTCAAATACGGAACATTGGTTTTACCTCCCAGACGATAGATCTTGTTTGCTTAATCCAATGGTAACACTTGTTCCTCTGTAGCTGGATCCAGTCAGAGGCGGATCCAGGGGGGGGGGGGTACACGGGGTCATGACCCCCCCCCCCCCCCCTTGTGCCCTGGGGGCAATACTGCGCCGGGGCACCAGGGGCACCACCAAAATAAAGCAACAAAAATCCGCTCCGCAGGGCACCATCGCGCTGGTGTACCAGGGGCACCACCGTGCCGGTAGGCGGCACTGTGGGGGCGAGGGGAGACACCGGGGCACTGTGCCTCCTTGAATCCAGGAGGGAAAACAATGGTCTGGTGCCGCCATGAAATCACAAGCATTGGTCGCTGGGAAAACATCGCTAAATGATGCTCAATTAAAATTGCTAAATTATGCCAAAAAATGTCCTTTCATGCCTCCCGTCCCTTGGTCCATGAAGGGGCACCAACGTGCCTTTATACCAGAGGCAACAACGTATCGGAATCGAGGGGACCCGAGGGCCCCCTTGGGCTGATACATATAGATTATAGAACCTTTCGATTTCTGTTACGGCCTAGTTATTCAGACAAAAGCAAATAAAGCAAAAATTCCGCGCCGCTGCACAGCGCAAATCAATCGGCGTTCTTTCCAGTACAAAATGGTCTAATATAGACTGTACATACTGGCGGCCGCAAGGAGGGAGAATATGGGGCCATGACCTTACCTTTGGCCTTAAATGGGGAGGGGGGGGGGGGGCAACATGTTTTTGACCCCACCTTGCTTCAGACATATTTCCTCGTTTTGACCCTGCATCCTGGTTTCAATTGGCCTTAAATGGGGAGGGGGGAACATGTTTTTTGACCCCACCTTGCTTCAGACATATTTCCTCGTTTTGACCCTGCATCCTGGTTTCAATAGCAAAAATTGGCTCTCCAACCCGCTCAAAACCTCAAATTTTGGCGCCGCTTCGCGGCGTAATAATAGTTTATCTATCGCATGCATAAGTTTTACTGCTGGTAAAAAACGGCTTCCATCCAACCCCCCCCCCCCCCCCCGGTCACGAACCTCGACTTCCCTCTTGGTCAATTCTTCATCGGCCGTCTGGGCCCTTACCTGTGCAAACGATATATTTTAGCACTATCCGCGGCACTTTAAATGATAGAAAGGGTACGACTGATATTGCATATACCTATAGCCAACTATCATTAAAAAAAGCTGAAATAGGGGCACCCTCAAAATATAGTGAACCAAATCCGTTGAGTTTTCAGATTTGGTTATTTGTAGGGGCACCACTGCAATTGATGACCCCCCCCCCCTTGAAGATTTCCTGGAACCGCCCCTGGACCCAGTGGCCCATAATGTTGGATTCCGTTTGGTATTTTCCGCATGTTATGCTATACTTTTCCGTCCGTTTCAATATATTCATCACTAATTATATCGAAAGCGATGCAAAACATATATGGTAGGTAGAGGGCCCACATGGCTTTTCTATTGCCGTGAAAATTCACTGCCAGGTTCGAATATCCCTATATAAGCGTGCATTTAGAAAACCCGGGCAAGGTACTCTCTTTAAAGGGAATGTTTCACCTTTGTATTGGTTTTTAACTGAGATAGCCATTATCTTTGGCCGTTATTGAAATGTCGAAAATACTAAGGTCATTTCCCCCAAAACTTAGCCGTTTTTAAGCAATTTAATTTATAATTTGCAAAATGGGGACTAGTGCCGCCGCTGATTGGCTGACGGCCAGCTGGCCAGCTGGCTGACAGCTGGCTGTCAGCCAATCCCACTTTGTCAGCCAATCAGCGGCGGTCTATAGCTCAATAATGACGTCATCATAGTCCGCCCCTGTAGCTCAGTGGGAGAGCGCTGGGACTTCTGACCTATCCTGGTAGGGGCAGCCGGGTTCGAGTCGCTTCGGCGCTCGCTATTTGCTCCTGACTGGGATGGCCTGCGGCCGGTGGCAGCCGGTCGCACTCAAGGTCAGGTGACGTCAGTGAGCGGGGCGGACCGTGTCCCGGGTATGTCGGGCACGTAAAACTTTCGTCTCTAAATTCTGCCGGCCAACAGGAATTGCCCGATCGGGTGGTGAGGTCAGGACCTGTGCAACAAGCTCTGCTTAGCGTGGGTCCTGACCTCGGAAATCCATCCATACAAAAACGTTCGGACTAAATTTATTTAAAAATAATCCTAAATTTAAAACCTTAATTTGTATAAAGTCCAGTGACTTTTCGAGATAAAAATATCACCATCGTTTTCAGTAGCACTTACTTCATATTTTCGACTACAACCAGCGTATATTTTGCAACTTTCAGAAAGGTGAAACATTCCCTTTAAAGGGACTATCCCACCTTACCCATTATATTTGAGTTGAGATAGCCATTTTGATGGTTTGGCATTGCAATTAAGTATGGTAGCAGTTAAAACAACCACAATGATCTAATGAAAAAGATATTCGAGTTTGATTTTAACATCTGTAAAAAATAAGGCCCATGTGTACTTGAATAGGGCCTCTAAACCGATAGCGTCGTCTCTCTTTACCCAACTGGTAATGATAGTCAACTTGTTTTAAGGTCAGCCTTGGAATATTTTCGTCTTGGTTCGCGATCTAGAGGCTAGCACAATCAGCTGGAGTTGATGTAGCAGTTGGCCGCCAGGGACCGCTAGTGAGCCAGGGTGTTATGACGTCGCAAGCAAATGGTACCAGTTAAATATTAAACGCTAAAGATGCATTTATTTATTTATAAATCAATCAATCAATATTTAGTGGTACCATTTGCTTGCGACGTCATAACACCCTGGCTCACTAGGGGTCCCTGGCGGCCAACTGCTGCAACAATTCCAGCTGATAGTGCTAGCCAATCTAGGGCCTGTTCCAGTGGCACCTCTAACCTCCTAACCTCCTCCAAGTTGCTCCAACTTGCAACTGTCTGTGCATTAGTATAGGACAGTTGCAAGTTGGAGCAACTTGGAGGAGGTTAGAGGTGCGACGGGAACAGGCCCCTAGATTCCCAAATTGGCAGAGGTAATTACTTAAGACTGTAACCACAGGCAGAATGTACCCTAATGTATCGCAGTTACAGGTGAATGTGCTTCTATTGCGGAGAACATTGCAGCTACCGGTACTAGCCACCCTTCAAAAGGTGTGCCTTCTGAAGACGAGTATGGACATTATTTTCAATTGGAAATCCAATGAACATTTACAAAGTTATAGCCAATAATATTTCGAGCTAAGCGGCACTTCAACGTAAACAATAAACAAACTGTCAAAATTGAATCAATATATTGCATGAACACCGACCCAGTGTCCTAGGATTGCAAAATTTGGATGGAAAACGACACCCTGTGGGTAATATTTGTCCACTCTTTTCCCCAGGTTTACTGCTAATTTTCCACTCCCTAAATAAAGATGTATTGGATAACTATAACCCCTAACACTGATATTACCAATGCTAATATTATCTTGTGGATGAAACAAAACCAGGTTAGGGAAGTATTGCATTTGTAACAGCTGATTCTGATGGGTGAGTCTGGGCAAAGCCGAGTACATCCTAATGGTCTTTTTTAGACTGAATTTTCCACTGTTCATGGTTATTTTTAGGCCGAATTTTCCACTCAGCACCCTGGCTTCAAAGCAATCCTAGGACTCTGCACCGACCAGCCACCAATCAACACATGTGTCTTATCACTAAGCATATATTGGTAATTTTCAGTTGGAAATCGGTTCACAATTGGCAGAGGTAATTACTTGAAACTGTAACCACAGGCAGAATGTTTCCCAAATGTATCGCAGTTATAGGTGCATGTATTTCTATTGCGGAGAATATTGCAGCTACCGGTACGAGCCACCCTTCAAAAGGTGTGCCTTCTCAAGACGAGTGTCGGTATTATTTTCAATTGGAAATCCAATGAAAATTGACAAAGTTATGGCCAATAATATTTCTAGCTCATGAACACATGATGCGTTTCGGTGACGGCCGGTCCAAACAGCGAAAACGTAGTTCTATTACCCTGGCGAAAACGAAGTGCGGTAGGAATACTAATGACGTATGCGAAACGTCACAAGATTTGTCCCTTTAAGATATGACCAAATATACCCAACTGTTTTTGCGTTGAAACTCAGCAACTAGGTCGTTTTGGAAGGCAAATTTCAGATTTGGAGATTTATCAGCACTCCCGACAATCTGGCTATCTCGGTTAACAACTAATGTTAAAGGTGTACTATTCCCTTTAAGCGTAAGGTTTTGCAGACTTGAAGGTGAATGTAACTGTTTTGCCACCTTGCTGGAATCCGCAGCGGTTTCTGATACAAGATACCAACTAATGTTGACCAAGATACCAACTAATGATACCATTCAATGCATTTTGCAGTTTATACATGCATTGTATTCCCATTATGTTTGTATTTTACATTCTACATTGACACGTGTGTGTTTTAATAATGACATTTCATTGGCAGACCATTTGACCTGCTGCGCCTTTCGATTGACCTGCCATCTAGTGGTGACCCGCCCACTCTCCGTGTTGCAGACTTCGAAGCGCCAGACGACTGCGAGCCAGGCCACACCGAAGCGGGGTGCTGGTGTCGATCCCACCAGGTCGGCGCTGTTCAGTCCCACCAGCTACTCACCCAGCGGGTATGTTGTCCCCTTATATCCCATAACATCACCAGCAGCAGCAGCAGCAGCAGCAGCAGCAGCAGCAGCAGCGGCAGCGGTGGACATGGTCCGGCACCTCACTGACGGCGACCAACGCTGGCACATTGGAACGGATGTACCGAAACGGTATAGCTATGCTTTAGAAGCGTTTGGACTAACGCTACAATTAGAGTTCCGAGTCTCGTCTCGTCTGGCACCAAGCCAACAGTTTGGCGCCAAATTTGGGTCCCGCCTGAACTGCGCGGTTGTGGACGTGCCAAACCTGCACCGTACTGAATCATGCCAGATCAATGATCAATGCACTCAGTATGCAGGGTGCAGAGCACATGTCTTGCGCGACTTCACTTAGCTGGGGATGCGTTGCATTGCGTTGCAGTGCATGGTATTCAAGTTTCGGATCATTTCACAAATCTGGTTGCAATGTCGTGGAAGTAGGATTTTTTAATAGAAAGTAACACTCTATGGTCATTGGCCAGGGACGCGATTTTTACATTGTCTGCTTTGATGGAAATTTGCATTTGCTGTTGATGTTCTATGGCGAAAACAAGTTCCTTTTCTCAAAGTGCTAACCTTAACAATAACATATATCACCTAACTTTCAGCATATTCATTAACATCGATAACGTTTCGTGCAACATTGGCCACCTTCAGCAGTGCATAGTATATTCTGTATTGGATAATGAGCCCATCGCACTGTGACAGGCGGTTCAATCCTCATTTGGCAATACAGGCCGACGTCACTGTTAATTCATTGGCAAGAAATGTTTTTTTAATTAGTTATCACATCAGGCAATACGCTGTACTTTCTTTGCATAAATGTTTGCGCAGATGACAAACATTTCCGCTATATTTGGTGTCATTTACGCACGAGCTGAACTACAAGGAATCGTGAGGTCATCGAGTTGCCATCGCTGCGGTGCTGCTGGACAAGCGGACGTTAATGCTGTGCGGAAGGGATTACGATCCTTGAGTTAGGGTCTGTTTGCGGTACCCCAGTTCAGGCGAACATCGTAGGGATTTCTGCAACTCTTGGCTCTCGTACTGTGACTGGGTTATGCCTGGCTTTGGCTGATTAAAGGGAATAGTTCACCTTTAACATGGGGTTTGAACTGAGATAGCAGATTTGTAGAGCATATCGAAAAATGGGCTGTGTGAAAAAATAAGCTCCCTACGTTAAGTAATTTCGACGCAGGACTAGTGGGCCCCTTTTAGAAGAAGTATCATTTCCCCGAAACTTGTTTCGGGTCCTCACAACGGTTGTTTACGTTACAAGCTCTGCAGCCTGCGTATATATGCCTAAAGTCCGTCGTTATTGTGTGCAATAGTTTCCATATCCAAGCTACCATATGCATGACGTCATAATTGTCATGAAGTTTTGTTATGGCCATGAAGGAGAAAAGAGAAACATCCCCATTTTTCGACGGATATCCATCTACCGTCCAAACAAATGTCATATTAGTTTTTTCAGCTTGAAATACCCCGTATAGCCAAATTTCAAGACTTTTTTTCAAGTTGACCTATTATTCCCTTTCAAACTCTGACCGCCCCCTACTGCCTTGATTGAGTTTTATAGTGTAGGGTAGTTCAGGTCACTTTCGCCTGATTAGATATAATTAGATATATATGATGTATTCACAGATGAGATGGTAAATGACTAAATTGTCTCACGTGTGAATTAGAGGGTGCCTTTGTGAAGAGTATAGTGACCGAAATTGTTTGACCATACTAGTGGAAAAAGGACCCCCCCCCCCCCCCCCCCCAGGTCACTATTGGTCAAGAGTTCTACGAAAGTCATGCGACACATGTTTTATGGGTTATTTTACACGTATAATTCGATAGCAGTAGCCATTTTCACACCCTGACCCCATATAATGGCCCTCAGGTCGAAGGTCAGGTGGCAGAAAGGCAAAATTTGAAATTGATTAATCTAAATACAAAAGGCATGTTGCTAGACTAGTTTTGTCTCAGAAATACAGTGGTGGTATTTATTTGTCTGTATCTGGTCAGTAAAAGCAAAAAAAAACGCAACTTAAAATGACGTCATGAGTTACTTATACTTATGGAGCCATAAGTCAGTCAAAAATAAAAATAAATATTGCGTTGAAATTTTGTTTGGGTATCGTCCATTCTTGGTCCTCTAATATATATTCTGTTTTTTTTATATATCTACATTTTTGATTTTGTGAAGAAAAAAATCCCGAAAAATCAGTTTTTATTTTGATTTGGAAAAAAAATCGAAATTTTGCAAATTTGAGAACTATTTTGAAGAGAATGCCATTTCCTTCCTTTTGACGTTTTGTATTTGCAATTTGTTTCAAAACTCTATTTTCTACGATTTTCCCAACATTTATCGTTTATCCAACAAAAATGGCATGGCATGACGTCACTAAAACGTAATTATCTCTAAAACTGCTCCACCAATTTCAATGAAATTTTGACAAGACTTAGAATTGATGCAGCATATGGTATCGAAAGTTTCACTTCGGATATCTGTCATAGTTTTCAAGTTGTTGAGAAAATCCGGGAGGGGGTAGGGGGTAAAATTTACCTCCCCTTCCAGCGCCGCGCGGGTTAACGTTGCCATACTCTTTCTCAGAACCCTCATTCTTCAACTGGCGCTTAACTAAACGAACGTGCCACCATATGGCTGGCGGCGCCTCTTTTCGTACCTCTTCCGAGATCCTTTATTCTTGAATCCTCAACACACGCACGCACGTACGCATGCACGCACGCACGCACGCACGCACGCACGCACGCACGCACGCACGCACGTACGCACGCACGCACGCACGCACGCACGCACGCACGCACGCACGCACGCACACACTCACTCACTCACTCACTCACTCACTCACTCACTAACTCACACACACTCACTCACTCACTCACACACTCACACACACACGCTTCCGTACGGTCGGTGCCTCTGTCATCTTTGATTGTCGCGGCTGCCCTGGATATCCTGTCCGGTCTGCACCTTGCGCAATCTCAGTTGCCCCGAGGCGCTCCGGCCGGTCACATCTCGCTGCGACGCGTCTCGGCGCTGCGATTTGTGAAGCTCCATCTGTTCAGCAATCTGGCTTGTCACATCGCCCTAATGCCTCTCCACACTGCGATGTGCTCCATCTGGAGGGCGGCGGCGGCGGCGGCGGCGGCGCGGCTGTGGCACTGCAGCCGGCCCCGGCCCCGCTCTCTTCTGTTTGTTTATCCAGCCGCTGGCGACACGCTGGAGCCACCTCCTCTGCGGCCGTCCTCTCTCCGCGGTGTGGCTGTGACGGCCCAGTGTGACGACTGTGACGGCCCTGTGACAACCCAATGTGACAGCTGTGGCGGCCCAATATGACGATTGTGACGACTGTGACAAAGGCATCACATTCACAGCCGTCACAGCCTGTGTCGACCCGGCCGTTATGAACACGTGACGGATGTGAATGTGATGGCCCACTATGGCGGCTGTGACAGGCGACTGTGACGGCTGTGACAGCTCAGCGTTACTGCTGTGACTGCTGTGACGGCCGTGACGGGTTTGCCGGGCGACTGTGACGGCTGCGACGGTTGTGACGGTCCAATGTGACGGCTGTGACGGCCGTGACGGTCCAATGTGACGGCTGTGACCACTCAATGTGACGGCTGTGACGGCCCAGTGTGACGAAACCGTCACATTTGCAGCCGTCAGCCCTGTGACGGCCGTGACGACAGGCTGTGTCGGTTGTGACGGATGTGACGGCCCAATATGACTGCTTTGACGGCTGTGACGGCTATGGCGGCCTAATGTGATGGCTATGACAGCTTTGACTGGTGTGACAGATGTGTGGGCTCGGCTGTGACGACTGTGGTGGCTGTTTATGACAGTCGAATGTGGTGAAGGAGATGTGTGCCCCACCACTCTCTGGTTGGTGCGGCCTCGGGATCCTTGGCGAAACCTGTGTTCCGCTTTTCTTCGTATTTAATTGATTCGTATGTTGTGTTTGACGCAAATATTTATGATGTGTAGCCATTAAATCGCTAAAAGGGATTATACGGATTTTCCCCAGAATAATTGAGTTACATAGTACAACGTACTTATAAAGGTGGTAGAAGTCCCACGGTAGCCACATTTTTCTGGAAATGACCTTCTGCACGTAAGGACATTTCAAAGTGCGCGGTGATGCCACCGCGTACTTTCTGCAGGACCGGCTGAGACAGAGCCAGTCATCTCTTTTATGCTAATAAAAACACCTCACTTATGACATATTTCCGGTAAAATAAGCAATATTTGAGATATTTTTTTGTTTGTTCCGACAGCAGCAGTTACCTAGTTTTTCCCATATATATATTTTTTTAATGAATTTTCATGCAAAAATGTCACCACCAAATTCTCAACGCTACCGGCCACAGATAAGAAACCCACAACACCTGAACGAACAGTGTATAGTTATAAAGAGTCCCGTAAGTTTTGAATTGCATAGCCATTTTGTGATCCAGTGTAGGACTTGCAGATAATTCAAAACTCTAAAATTGAAAAATGCAGATACTAAGAAACAAATAGTGGACAGTAATGCCCATCAAGTACTCGTTATCTAATACGTCTCGAAAAACGCCAAGGTTTTAACGCTGATAATTGCTGAAATAATGGACTAAATGAGCATTGAGGTCCCGGTTATGTCTTAAAGGGAAATATTCACCTTTTGATATACTTTTCTGCATTATCTTATGCATCGTGTATGATAACAAATTGATCAAGTCTCAATTTAAAAATGAAATCACAACTTTATCTATTTCGAAAATTATTTTGGGAAAATTTTACAAACAAGTACGTATACTTTTTTCGGAGTTCATGATCGGTATTTTCCCTTCACTATTTGGAAGCGTGACATATCTGGCGCTTTTCTTTCTTTTGATAACCTCTCTGATTGGTCCCTGAAACAAATCACCGACACTAAATAGGTCGCCGTTGTGTGGCTAAGTGAACTTCTCTTGGTCCTGTGTCGAAATTACTTAACGTAGGGAGGTAATTCTTTCACCACAACCCATTTTTAGATAGGCCTACTTCCGATTTTTCGAACTATTTTCGAACTCCCGATTTTTCGCCAGTTTTGGCATTGTTTGTTGATATATTTGTGTTTGTATGATTCTTTTCATTAGCTAAAGCATAGCGTTGTAAACAGCCAGAGACAAAACTATACACAACGCCTAATGTTGAAAACAAATGAACCCATTTTCACAAATTGAGGGTCGCAACCACTAACTAGGCCGTCGTAGCGTGCTCAAGTTAACTGCTAATTTGGTTACCTTATTATTCATTTTTGTTGTTGTTGATTGTTAAAGGGAATAGTTCACCTTTAACATGGAGTTTTGGACTGAGATAGCAGATATGTGGAGCAGATCTAAAAATGGGTTGTGGTGAAATAATTACCTCCCTACGTTAAGTAATTTCGACACAGGACCAGTGGGCCCGGTTTCATGTCCGCTGTTCCGGGCCACGATCGGGACATCTCGCTCGCCGCTCGCCGCCGCCGGCTCGCCGCCGCCGGCTCGCCGCCTGAGGCAGGTACACTCTCTGGCACGTAGTTTCTGATCACGACACCTCGTTAATATCCGCTCAGCCGCCCGAGCGGCGCGGCGGCCCCTTGTCAGAGACTGTACTTGGCGTCAGGCGGAGCGGGGTGGAGCCAGAACGCCAGCTGCTATCGTACGATTTCTCGTGAAATAGAAAGAAAAACTTACTTCTTTCTCCACATATATTTATCAGTTGTCCAAACCAAAGTCATATTCGTAGTTTTGAGCTCAAGATGCACCGTATGGTTGAACTTCAAGACAACTTTCAAGGTGACCTATTCCCTTTAGAGGGAATGTTTCACCTTTATATTGGTTTTGAACTGAGTTTTGAACTGAGCCATTATCTTGGGCCGTTATAGAAATGTCGAAATTACTATGGTCATTTTCCCCCAAAACTTAACCGTTTTTAAGCAATTTAGTTTACCATTTGCAAAATGCACCCAGGCTGGTGCAGTCGCTGATTGGCTGACCGCCACTTTGTCAGCCAATCAGCGGCGGTCTATAGCTTAATAATGACGTCATCAGCCAAAAATAAACGTAATTTGTATAAAGTTAAGTGACTTTTCGATATAAAAAATATCACCATCGTTTTCAGCAGCACTTACTTCATATTTTCGACAACCAGCGTATATTTGACAACTTTCAGAAAGGTGAAACATTCCCTTTAAGGATATTAGGGCACATAATCACAATAGTCGAGAGTATATATATTTTTTAAAATATATTTTCCATACAATTTTTTCAACAACAAAAAAACAATACGAGACAAGCCCGGAATTCGAAATTCGTTACCAAGGTCTTGCAAGTACTGGTCGTTATAAGCGTGGATCGCTTATCAATCTTGACTTGAAATATCTCGGTAGGAATTGTTATATGCAAAATGTGATAAATTTACAATACATTTTCTTGTCTATCGATTGCAAGTAATAACTCCATTTTGGTGGAAAAAAAGTGTATATTTCCCTTTAAACGTGTTTAAGGCTCATACAACTGCAAAAAGAGTGAATTCCCTTTCAGGACGGAAACCCGTATAATTCCTTTAAAGGGAATAATAGTTCACCTTTAACATGGGGTTTTGAACTGAGATAGCAGATTTGTAGAGCAGATCGAAAAACGGGTCGTGGTGAAATAATTACCTCGCTATGCTAAGTAATTTCGACACAGGACTAGTGGGCCTGTTTTAGAAGTTTCATTTCCCCGAAACTTGTTTGGGGTCCTCCTTGGGGGGGGGGGGGGCTTTTTTCGCCCCCTGGTTATCTTCCGAACCAATAACCGCAGCGAGACGCGCAAAGCTGCAATCGAAAGCTCTCAATGAGACGCATCTAGAGTATACACGACATTGTCAAAATAAGGTCACATGTCAGGTCACGGTCAGGTCCAAGATAAAATTAAGATATTTGAGTTTTTGTGCCATACTCTCCACCCAAAGCCTTAGATTACGACTATTATCGCACAAAGTGCTCTCAAAGGTATAATACATATCCCGCATAAGCAAAAGTTATCCTGCATAAGGAAAAGTGAAATTGTAAGCAAGGTCAAGGTCAGGTCACAAAAGGTCACAGGTCTACGAAAGCCATGCGACACATGTTGTATGAGTTATTTTACACGTATAATTCGATAGTAGCAGTTGTTTTCATAATCTGAAACCATATAAGGTCAAGGTCAGGTCAAATAAGGTCAAAATTTGAAATTGATAAATATAAATAAAAAAGGCATGTGTCGACCAGTTTTGTCTCAGAAATACAATGACTTATTTAGCATTTATTCGTTACCAGCAATTCATTTTTATACAAGCATTTATTTGTTTGTATCTGGTAACTAAAAGCCCAAAACGCAATGTCAAAATAGGACGTCAGGAGTTACTCATACCTAGGGAGCGATAAGTCAGTAAAAAATAAAGATATTGCCTTTAAATTTGGTTTGGGTATTATCCACATGTGGTTCAACACATCTTCCGGTTTTTTGAAAATGTTCAAAATGTAGATTTTTGAGGGCATTTTTTCAAACAAATATTTTTATTTTTATTTTTGTGGGTCAAAAACCACAATTTTCAAAAATCCGAGATAACCATGTTGTAGCCCTTGCCATTTTCTATCTTTTAGCGTTTTTCGATAGCATTTTGCCACATACAAAAAGCTGCGCCCTACGGTCGCGCTTGGCGGGCGCGACCCGGGCTCAGGGGGCGCGCGCCCCTGGCCCCCCTAGCCCCCCCTAGATCTGCGCCTGGCTGGTTTGGTGTCTGGTCACCTCGATGAAGATGGTGCTCCCATGCTCAACAAGGGTGACGGTTTCCAGAGCATCTTCTGAAAAAAGAAGAAAAAACTTGATACAATATATAGGACAGGGACAGCGACCACGAACAGCGACAGGGACAGCCACCAGGGACAGCGACCAGGGCAGCCTTGGCATTTTGCCCATTTTCCGGACTTTTTAGGTCCAAAGAATTTTGCTCTCTTCATTTTTTCTAGATATTTGTTCTCTTTTCACCTGACCTTACCGGCATTGTAGTTGAAATATAATTCAATTTGTAATGTGTTTGATGGTTATTTTTGCCATGATGAATGAGAATAAGTAAACAGGGATGATCAATACAATTTTGATTGATTTTGATTTGATTTTGTTTGATTTAGAATACTTACCCTTCTTGCATAGGACATTGTCTTAGACAGAAGAGCGCGTGTGACTTTTGATTAACTGGTTTAAATGTCCAAAATGTTTCGAATCTGACGATGCCGTAACGGTGAAAGCTAATTCCTTATTGTCTCGCCTTTTATATATAAAATAAACAATACTGCCATGTTATTGATCATCCCTGTTTACTTATAATTACATTTTCTTCAAGGATTTAATATCTATTACAAATCAGGAGTTTTTACTTTCCAAGTAAAATAATTTGTCAAAAAATGGAAATCTTAATTTTCCTAACAATAAAATGTTACTCTCCAACTGTGGATTTTTACTCTCCGGGACCAGGTCATAATCTAAAAATCCATCACTGGACCAGGGACAGCGACAGTGACAGCAACAGGGACAGCAACAGGGACAGCGACAGTGACAGTGACAGCAACAGGGACAGCGACAGTGACAGTGACAACGACCACAGTGACCAGGGACAGCGACCAGGGACAGCGACCACAGTGACCAGGGACAACGACAGTGACAGTGACAACGACCACAGTGACCAGGGACAACGACCACAGTGACCAGGGACAGCGACCAGGGACAACGACCACAGTGACCAGGGACAGCGACCACAGTGACCAGGGACAGCGAACAGGGACAACGACCACAGTGATCAGGGACAGCGACCAGGGACAGCGACCACAGTGACCAGGGACAGCGACAGTGAGTGACAACGACCACAGTGACCAGGGACAGCGACAGGGACAACGACCACAGTGACCAGGGACAGCGGCAGTGACAGTGACAACGACCACAGTGACCAGGGACAGTGACAGGGACAACGACCACAGTGACCAGGGGCAGTGACTAGGGACAACGACCACAGTGACCAGGGACAGCGACAGTGACAGTGACAACGACAACGACCACAGTGACCAGGAACAGCGACAGGGACAACGACCACAGTGACCAGGGACAGCGACAGGGACAACGACCACAGTGACCAGGGACAGCGACAGACAACGACCACAGTGACCAGGAACAGTGACCAGGGACAACGACCACAGTGACCAGGAACAGCGACAGGGACAACGACCACAGTGACCAGGGACAGTGACCAGGGACAACGACCACAGTGACCAGGGACAGCGACAGGAACAACGACTACAGTGACCAGGGACAGCAACAGCGTACAGCCTCAGCGCCAGGCACTAAATCTACTTAAGGGGATTATACGGGTTTCCGTCCTGAAAGGAAATGCACTCTTTTGCACTTGTATGAGCTTTAACCCTCGCCCTACGGGGGGGGGGGGGGGGTCCTAAAACGACCCCCCCTGAGGTTTTTCTTGCATAACTTTTTGTTATACATGCGGCGTATCTTGCTGAAATTTGCAACAACTGAGTTTACTACAATTATACGTATGCTGTAACAATTTCGTTGAAATTGATTGAGCAATTTGGGAAATAATGACGTTTTGATGACGTCATGTTGTTGGAAAAACGATAAATGTTTGACAAATCGTAGAAAATAGGGTTTTAAAGCAAATTGCAAACGCAATTCAGCAAAGATATAAAATGTCATTTTCTTTAAAATGGCAATCTCGGATTTTCGAAATTTTTAGTTTTTGACCCCTAAAATGAACAAAAACTTTTTTTTTTGTTGGAAAAATCATCACAAAATCAAAATTTTCAAAGATGTTAAAAAACCGGAATATGTGTGAGAGAACTTGGCGAGTATGGATAATACTCAAACCAAATTTCAAAGCAATACCTTTATTTTTGACTGAGTGATGGCTCCGTAAGTGTAAGAAACTCATGAGGTCATTTTTTAAATAACTTTTTTGACTTTTTTTGACAGATACCAATAAATAATTATATTTTCTGTATTTCTGAGGCAAAACTGGTCTAGGAACTTGCCCTTTTGTTAGCATTACCCATTTTTAATTTTGAGGTTTTCTGACAGCAAAATCGCTGTTCTGGACGTGATAGATCGAGGTCATTCACTTGACCTGGAAGGTCACTCGTTGACCCGAAACCTAAAAATTGCATACCGTTAGATTCCAAACATGACAGGCAACATGTTGGTTCTTACCGCGTTGCTCTATCTTGCTTGGTTTGAAAGTTAACCGGGGGTCTTTTTAGGACCCCCCGTAGGGTGAAGGTGAAAAAAGCTCCCGTAGGGCGAGGGTTAAACACGTTTAAAACATATACCATGGACCTCAATGTTCATTTAGTCCATTATTTCAGCAATTATCAGCGTTAAGACTTTGGCGTTTGTCGAGACTTGTATCAGATAACGAGTACTTGATCGGCATTACTGTCAACAAGCTGCCGCAAGAGGGTTTATTTACTGTTTACTATAGCACGTTCACCATAAAAAGGTCACGTGACCGTGAAGAGAACAATCCAAGATGGAGGCCAATTCAGCCCCAGGACACTTCTCTCGAACGGCCACCCCCATATCAATATAAATTAATTTAATTAAGCTTATCTTTACATGAAGGTAAGTCTGAAATTGTGAAATTGTGTGAAATTGCTATGTAAACATATCGCCTTGATGTAAACCACCTTGGCATACGTGATAAGTCTTGCGCTCTTTGCCATCTGGATGACGATTGTAGAATGAGTTCCTAAATTACAGACGCTCTTAAGCCGGGCAAGTAATGCCATGCGTTTGTTCGTTTTTCATCAATTTTAGAGCTTTGCATTATCTGCAAGTCCTACACTGGATCACAAAAAGAGTATTCAATTCAATTCTTCGGGACTCTTTATTACTACATGCTGTTCGTTCGGGTTTTGTGTTTTTTTTTTGTGTTTTGCCTTGCGGCGCTTAGCGTTGATAACTTGGTGATGGCGTATATTTTTTTGGCATGAAAATT
>JAXIVJ010005628.1:37500-72559 GCA_036785665.1 Chirona hameri
CAATAGCTCAAAAACTCGCTATCGCTATCGGTGTGAAACTCCAGATACCTTCTACATCAAATTTACGTCTTCTGTGCAAAAATGAAGAAATTTTGGCGAAATGTTTCGAAATATAGCCAATTTAGTGAAGTCACTACACACGAGTTTGACACACAAATCAGCTAAACTTTAGCAGGCCATTCAAATGCCATATTTTGAGCAAAATGCAATTGAAAAACGTCAAGATAGAAAATGGCAAGGGCTACCAAATGGCTATCTCAGATTTGTGAACATTTTGTTTTTGACCCCCCCCCCAAAAAAAAAAAATGCCCTCTTTCAAAATTTTCAAACATTTCCCCCCAAAAACGGAAGATATGTTGAAGAACCACATGTGAAAAATACCAAAACCAAATTTAAAACCAATATCTTTATTTTTTACTGACTCATGGCTCCCTAAGTATGAGTAACTCATGACGTCATATTTTGAAATTGAGTTTTTTTGGCTTTTAGTGACCAGATACAAACAACTAAATGCCAGCACTGTATTTCTGAGATACAACTGGGCTGGATAAAT
Source organism: Chirona hameri (assembly GCA_036785665.1). Taxonomy (NCBI): domain Eukaryota; kingdom Metazoa; phylum Arthropoda; class Thecostraca; order Balanomorpha; family Balanidae; genus Chirona; species Chirona hameri. Next base: position 38,054 of record JAXIVJ010005628.1, read on the forward strand.
GCCTTTTTTATTTAAATTTATCAATTTCAAATTTTGACCTTTTGTGACCTGACTTTGACCTTATATGGTGTCAGATTGTGAAAATGGCTGCTACCATCGAATTATACGTGTAGAATAACCCATAAAACGTGTCGCATGACTTTCTTTTATTTTTTGCCAATAGTGATCTTTTGTGACCTGATTTTGACCTTGAACTTTGCTTACAATTTAACTTTTGCTTATGTGGAATATGTATCATACCTTTGAGAACACTTTGTGCGATAACAGTCGCAATCTAAGGCTTTGGATGGAAAGTATGGCCCAAACACTCATGCCTCAATTTTGACCTTTGACCTGAACGTGACCTGACATGTAACCTTATTTTGAAACTTTCGTGTATGCTTTGGGTGCGTCTCATTAAAGGAAATAGTTCACCTTGGAAAATTTTACCCAACACGATTTGATTATATTTTTTAATACAATTTCTTTTTATATTGTCAAAAATGGCCTTATATCGCGCCGATTCAGGACAGAAGGCCGTACATTTGTATTGTTTATCAAAACTATATGCATACTCTTTGAGTCAGAGTCCTGACGTCACGCGAATGTAAACAATGGTTCAGCCAATCAGATTCGAAAGTAGTCGCGTAAAGATAGACTCGCATTGGAGATGTGCCAACCGGCGGCCGGCGATCGCTTGCTAGCACCAGTTGCAAGCTGATTGGCTGATGGTATAGCCTCTGCCCGGGCTAGAACCAGTACACCATTCTTTCGCCAGCACCGCATTCCTTCGCCAAAAACTCAAATACATTCGGGTGGAGAGTCTTTTCAGTCAAGAAAACTTGCAGATAGGAGTTTCCCAACATGGGCTACAAAACTGCTATCTCAGTTTAAACTAATGTTGAAGGTGAACTATTTCCTTTAAGAGCTTTCGATTGCCGCCTTGCGAGTCTCGCAGCGGTAATATGACGTCATGAGTTACTCATACTTAGGGAGCGATAAGTCAGTCAACAATACAGATATTGCCTTTAAATTTGGTTTGGGTATTGTCTACATGTGGTTTCTCAACATATCTTCCGGTTTTTGAAAATATTCGAAAATGTAGATTTTGAGGGAGTTTTTTTCTTTTAAAAAAATCGTTTTGTTTTCTTCAATTTTTTTTTGGGGTCAAAAACCAAAATTTCCACAAATCCGAGATAGCCAGTTGGTAGCCCTAGCAATTTTCTATCTTTTGGCGTTTTTCGATTGCATTTTGCTTTAAATATGACATTTCTACGTGCTGGCAAAGTTTAGCTAATTTTGGTGTCAAACTCGTGTGTAGTGACGTCACTAAATTCGCTGTACTTCGAAATTATTTTCAACAAAATGCCTTTATTTTCGCATAGAAGACGTATAATTGATGTAGGAGAAGGTACCTGAAGTTTCACGTTGATGGCGCTATTAGTTTCTGAGCTATTGCTAAAGTCCGCCAGGGGGGGGGGGGGGGGGGGGCGGGCGAAAAACTGCTGGTTAAAGATAATTCGGCATTTCTTTAAATATTTTAGGTTTAATGGCTTCTGCTGACCTAAGTATTGACCTTAGGCCAATTCTGATGGAAACTCAGTGACAGCAAATTCAATTATCTTACGAACCTTTTCCGTGTGTCGCTAGCTCTTTGAGTTATCGAGATATATACGGTTTTGTTAAGAACACCCATTATTAGCCGAAATTTTACTTTTGAAACTTTGGTGACCTCAATATTTACCGGCCTAAACAATGGCCGTTATACTTTCGATAGAGCTTGTCTCTAGCTATCTAACGCCGTTTTCCACTTATCGCATACGCCATGTGGTTTTCGAGATCTTAACCCTATTTGTAACAGGCTCCTGGCTACCCCTATTTGTAACAGGGGGGGGGGGGCGGATTCCGCCCCCCCCCCCGGAGATCTCGAGATCTACCCGTCCGATATTCGAAAATGAAACGGCGTTTGGTTTCCCTCAACACGATCTACATTTCTAAATAATAAACAAATCTAAATTTTTGATAGGGGGGCAACAGGGGGCAAAAACCACAAATTTTAGTGGTATTTTTGATCCAACATAGCTTTCATGTTTATCGACCGATTTTAACACAATTAATACGAATCGATAGAGATTGAATTGGAAATTGATATATGACAGTGGCGTTTGAAAATTCAAAAATCGTAGGCGTGTGCAGGTCACTCAATATGGGGGTGAAGTAAATGCGTAATAAAACCATTTTTTGATGTGTTTTTTAAAGAAATGAAATGGTATGCGATTGTGACATTAGGCAAAACAGTAAAAAATCTTCTTTTTTTGCCATAGGCGGTACCAGGTTAGTGAAAAAGGGGGGTAAAATTGGAAAAAATATTAACCGCAGACAAGTTGCTACCCAGCACTATAAATATGTTACTGATCGTAGATAGTTCCTTTTTGCATGTTGTACTTCATAATAGGCGTATCCAGGATCCAAACTGGGGCGGCTCAATACCTTTTGATAAGTATATTATCCGCTATTATGATACTAACTAGTCAACAGTGACTATTTCACTTACAACTTCAATTAACATTGCTTACCCCCCTTTTACCCTACCTGGACTCGCCTATTATCTTATAATCGTTCGTAGAGTAGCCTGTAGTGCGTGTTTCATCCGAAAACTACAGTATGTTATGTCATTGTACGCCCATGCCTCCTAATTTCCTTGCAATAATATGACCCCCTTTCTTCCATTCCTGAGCGCGCCTCTGCAAAAAATGACTATTCCCTTTCCTGGCCTCATGTGCATATATAATTATAAGCTAACCGTCTATTGCGCCGTTATCGCTGGCATATCGTCATCACCAAGCCAGTCACCCCCCTTTTCATGTGCTTGAACACGCCCCTGAAACTATATGTAATAAATTATGCAAATAATGGAAGCAGAAGCTATCTTTTACATCTTGATAACTATAAATGCCCCTTACATTGCTCTATTTGCTTCCCGCCAAGCATTGAATACTTCCTGGACACCCCCCCCCCCCTTTTCAAGCCCCTGAAACCGCCTCTGCCATGAAATTTTAATGATATTTCATTAACATCAACTAATTTGCACTTGTTGCAATCACCGTGAACCGATGTAACTCCTTCATACTTGAGGCAGTTACGAAGAAACCGTGAAGATCGCATTTCCGTATTATCGCCAAATATCGCCTCCGAACCCACCCAAAACTGTACCCTGGAACCGCCTCTGTTCAGGTTAAGAATTCAAAATTTTGACTCCAAATGCGGTATTCAATTCTATGAAAAGTCCCAAAATTTCATGGGCCTGCTCACAGCCGTTCTGGAGATATCTGCGAAAAACATGAGAGGGGGGGGGGGGGCGGAATCCGCCCCCCTGTTACAAATAGGGTTAAGGGGCGGCTATCCGCTTCCCCCTTCCCCCAGTAGTCTGTGGTTGGCCGAACCCCGGCTGTGCACGGGTTAAAATGTATTATATTTGTTAAAATACAATATTACGCGTCTGCCCTGCTCTTCCCAGCCTCTTCCCAGCCTCTGCCCAGCCTTTGCCCTGTCGTGCCCTGTCTCTGCCCTGCCCTGCTCCACCATCTGTCTTGCCCTGCCCCTCTTCTGTCTTCCTTTGCCCTGTCTTGCCTTGCCGTGCCGTGCCTTGCCCTGCCCTGCCCTGTCCTGTCCTGCCCTGCCCTGCCCTGCCCTGCCCTGCCCTGCCCTGCCCTGCCCTGCCCTGCCCTGCCCTGCCCTGCCCTGCCCTGCCCTGCCCTGCCCTGCCCTGCCCTGCCCTGCCCTGCCCTCTGCCCTGTCCTGTCCTGTCCTGTCTTGCCCCTGCCCCGCCCCTGCCCCGCCTTTACCCTGCCTCTGTCCCGTCCTGTCCTGCCCTGTCCCTCCCTGTCTTGTCCCGCCCTACCCTGGCTCCGCCCTGTTCTGCCCGCCCAGTGGCGCCGGCACAGCTGTTGCATTGGCGTGCTCTCGGTTAGATAGTAATGTTAGATTACCCGATACAGAGCGAAAGTTTCGGTCAAATTGGCGAATATTATGGTCATGACTAGATAGTATAGTTTGAATAGCAATATAGGCTAACGTGACTAAAATTTGCATTGGTCGACGAATGGAACTGTTCCATATGTTCGCAGCGGTCGGAATCTACAATTTTGGCAAAACAGCATCGGTACAATTTTGACGGTGGCCTAAATTTTAGGGGTGGCAATGCCACCCCAGTGTCACGGCAGGGGTGGCAGTCTGCCACCCCTGCCCCTATGGTGGCGACGCCGCCGTTGCAGCCAATCCCACTTTGTCAGCCAATCAGCGGCGGTCTATAGCTCAATAATGACGTCATTATCCCAAATTTTAAGAAAACTTTATTTATATAAAGTTAAGTGACTTTTCGAGAGAAAAATATCACCTTCGTTTTCAGCAGCACTTACTTCATATTTTCGACTACAACCAGCGTATATTTGACAACTTTCAGAAAAGTGAAGCATTCCCTTCAAGGGGAGATAATCACCTTCTGATTTTGGTAGCAACAATTTATTTGGCTACCCTTATGGTATTAAAATGATGTCATCTAAATTTAAGAATTAAATCAAATTATTCCCTAATTCAAAGTTGGAAGTTTGGGAAAGTTAATGATCGGTATTTTCCCTCCACTATTGGAAAGCGCCAACATCTGGCGCTTTTGTGTCAATCTTCAACGTTGTTGAATGGGCACTTATAAACTCATCGCCGACACTAAATAGGTTGCCGTCCGGGGCAAACCTAAACTGCCGATTTCAATGCACTTTTTTCAAATGATTGTTGCTTGTTCATAAAAGTTTGGCACATATTCGCAAAAGATAGAGTGCAGGAAACATTGCATACTTTCATGATAAATAACAATGCGTAGGGAGGCTAATTTACTGAATTCGTTACCGAGTACTTGCTGATTATAAGCGTGGATCGCTTATCAACTATGACTTGAAATATCTCTCGGTAGGAATTGTTATATGCAAAATGTGATGAATTTACAATACATTTTGGTCTCGTCTATCGATTTCAGGTGCTAACTCCATTTGTGTGGGAAAAGGTGGTTATCTCCCTTTAACTTATTGCCCAGTCTATGGTGACCCTTTTCCACTTTTTTTCTTCTTGAAACATTTATTGCCCAGTCTATGGTGACCCTTTTCCACTTTTTTTCTTCTTGAAACATATGATTTCTCGGGCACCATTCGATGCGTCTTGGCATGCTGAGTTGAGGATATCATATTTGTATTGGCCAAAATAAAAAAAATCGAGGGCGCTAAAATGCTTTGTATTTTGTGAGAATAATACTTGTTTTGCATGTCTCCGTCCCTAGATCAGAACCGTCGCATAACGGATCAATGGAAGTGGATATTTTAATATTCCTTAACATTCTATGGATGCACGCCCGACACCACGTAGTTGCTTATTCTCATCATAGATGGCAGTGTCATCGGAGTTACATTTGCAGGTTATACAGGCCAGGCAGATACATGGGGATGGTGCTATTGGTTTCCCGTGGTGTTTGTCTTTTACAGGATGCATAAACATATTCGACTCCCAAACATCTACCCATACGATCAGGAAAATACTGTCTAATTGCACCAACATTTAACTCTAATGCTGATGTGCTAAAGGTTCATTGTTGCAGCACACCGTTTGCTCACTGATCAATCATTAATGACCTCATTGTGTTTCTTGCTGCTCTGTAACTATGAAAAATAATTAATTAAAAACCAAATTCAAGCTTTGTTACATGGTCACATGCAATCAGGCACGTAGCCAAGGGAGGGGGGGGGGTCCCCCCCCCCCCCTGGAGGCCAGTAGGGCCCTTTTCGGCGCGCTGCGCGCGCCGAAAAGGGCCGATGAGACCGCGCGAAGCGCTATATCATAGGCTCTACCACGCGAAGCGTTGTCTTTAGAGAGTTTAGAGGACTTAAGAGGCCCTTTAGGGCCACTAGGGCCCTCTGAAAGACCAGAGGGCCCCTTGGACGTTCAAAAGAGCCCTGTGCATGTCAGAGGGGCCCCTGGACAGACCGAAAGGGCCCCTGAGCGGGTCAGAGGGCCCCCTGAGCATTTCGAATGGGCCCCCTGAACACGTCGAATGGGCCCCTAGCCAGCACAGAGGGGCCCTTGAGCAGGTCGAGAGGCCCCTGAGCATGTCGGCAGGGCGACAAAGCGGCCAACACAGTCCCTTGTCAGGTCATAAGGGCCCCTGAGCAGGTTGGAGGGCCCCTGAGCAGTTTGGAGGGCCCCTGGACAGACTAGAGGGCCCCTGGGAAGTTAAAAGGGCCCCTGTGCAGGTCAGAGGGGCCCCTGATCAGACCGAAAGGGCCCCTAGGTGGGTTAGAAGGGCCCCTGAACATGCCGAATGGGCCCCTAGTCAGCACGGAGGGGCCCAGGACAGGTCGGTGGGCCCTTGGAGCATGTCACAAGGCGACAAAGCAGCCAGCGCAGTCCCTCGCCAGGTCGGCAGGGCCCCTTAGAAGGCTAGAGGGCCCCTGGAGAGACCAGAGGACCCCCGGAAAGTTAAAAGGGCCTCTGTGCAGATCGGAGGGGCCCCTGACCAGACCGAAAGGACCCCTGGGCGGGTAAGAAGGGCCCCTGAACATGCCGAATTGGCCCCTAGCCAGTACGGAGGGGCCCAGGGCAGATCGGAGGGCCCCTTGAGCATGTCGGCAGGGCGACAAGCATCCAGCGCAGTCCGACCAGACGAGTCGCTGGGCAGATCGGAGGGGCTCCTGGGCAAGTCAGAGGGCCCCTGGCTAGACCGAAGGGGTCCCTGGGCCGGTCGGAAGGCCCCTTGAACATGCCGGATGAGTTCCTAGCCAGACTGGAGGGGCCCCTGGGCAGGTCGGAGGGGCCCCTGAGCAGGAGCGGCGGATTGCGGGGGGGGGGGGGAGGATACCCAAAATGCCCCCAGTCGAAAATCCTGGGGGGCATAAGGGTCATTTTGCCCCCCAGATTTTATCCTGCTTAATCTGTGCCCCCCCTCCCCAGGATTTTCAATGGGGGATTTGGGGTACCCTGCGCCCCGCAATCCGCCGTCCCTGCCCCTGAGCATGTCGGCAGGGCAACAAAGCAGCCAGAGCAGTCCCTGACCAGGTCGGAAGGACCTCTGAACAGGCCGAATGGGCCCATTGACACATAAGAGGGGCTTCTTGGAAGGTCAGAGAAGTCCCTGGTGAGACCGGAAGGGTCAAAGCACGTAGAGATCCCATATGAAGATTAAATACAAAGAAGACTTACTCCACAATAAATATATTAAAAACGCAGCTTTCGGGTATATTGTAATACCCTTCGTCAGGGTGCTACAATATACCCGAAAGCTACGATGGAAATTTTCCCTGTAGAGTAAGCCCTCTTTGTGTTATATATATGACCCACTCCACATCATGTCTTTTCGCTTCGCGGATCCCAGAAAAGTCCCGGAATAGGTCAGAAGGGCGTTGAAAGGTCTGAGGGGCCCCTAGACGATCTGAAGGGACCTTGGGCCTTTCAACAGTAAGAATACAGTTGTCAAGCAAATAAAACTCAAAATTTTCGCGCCGTTCCGCTGCGCAACAACGCAACTACAAAGTCAATTATATGCGGGTTAAGAAAAAAATGAGCTCGTTTCTCGGCGCATTTATGTGTTATGTTGCTACTTTCCTATATAATTGGGCAAAATAGTTCACTTTAACATTTTTTTACCGCACTTTTAAACGCACAATATATCAATTTTAGAGGTCCGCACCATACGCAATGCAACGCATTGATGAGAAAGCATATCCAGGGCATAAGACTCAAAATTTTCGAGCCGCTCCGCGGGGCAATGTGTTTAAGAGTTCCAATTCTTGAGCTTAAAACATATTCCAAGTTGGTATAGCTGATTCCAAATTGGTGTCGCTGGTTCCAAAGTTGATATGGCAGTTTGCTACCTCCAGCTCCTAAAAGTTGGTGTGGGCCATGCCATACCTGTCATACTGTATTTTACATCCTTTTAACGTGCCTTTTCATCCGTTTTTTTGGAGGGGGGGGGGGGGGGGCTTTCAACGCTTGGGAAGGGGCCCTTTCAACGCTCGGGAAGGGGCCCTTTCAACGCTCGGGAAGGGGCCCTTTCAACGCTCGGGAAGGGGCCCTTTCAACGCTCGGGAAGGGGCCCTTTCTAGGCGCCGCCCCCCCTTCCCTGGACGAAATCCTGGGCCTGCGTGCAATAGGCACTCACATGTGCATTGTACACATGTGCATGTGCTGCTCCTAAACCCGGCAAAGCAGCATTTCAAGACTTTGATACGGAACTTTGAAAACATGACTTTATTTATATGCAAATCTTCAGACACACTCCGCGAAGGTGCTTAGAAATAAGTATCTGAAAAACATGATTACGGTCGGGTTGGGCCGCTCATACGTAGTTTTGCCCTCAGTTGACTGGATACTTCTCGGTCGCTTCGAGTTTTGCGCCGGCTCGGTAACGAACAGACATGCTGGGATCCCGAAAACGGATCCCGGGATCTGATCTCTGGGATCTGGATCCCGGATCCATTGGGATCATAGATTCACCTTCATGATTTGTCGATGGGATCATAAATCCACCTTCAACATTGGTCGATGGATCCGCCGGGATCCGGGATCACAGGCACCACTTTGCATTGGGATCCACTAGGATCCCAGATACTCCATTATACAGAAATGTGTTTTCGGAACCAATATTTTAAGAAATTGTCAGTACTTTCCAATTCGTTGTAAATGGAACTAGTATGGCTGCATTCCTACATTTAGTAAGATTTTGTTAAGAAATACTTTAATTATGGCATCATATATAAGTCGGAGCCTGTCAGATCCGAGATCCCTAAAGGTCATATATTCACTTTCATTTTTATCATGGAATGATGTGGGATCCAGGATCCGTTGTCAAATTTAATCGAGGGATTCACTGGGATCCAAGATCCACTGTTGTATTTTGTTGTGGGATCCAGTGGGATCATATATCCAACATTGCGTTTTGTGGAGAGATCCTGTGGGATCATAGATCCTGCTTTGAGATCCATGCACATGTCTGGACTAACACATATTGTGTTTATACTCCAAGAATGATACACGTTGCGCAAATCTTTCAGATTTGAAATACTCGCGGATAATTCAAATACCACAAAGATTGCTTCAAGTAACGATGTCTTTTGCCGACTGAGCTGGGAATTTCCCAGTTCTGCTTCACCTGCGCAGTGGCGGTACAAGGCGCCACCTTCACCGTGCCGGGGAGGGGGGGGGGGGGGGGTGGGGTGGGGGTGCGTCTGAATGCCCCCTCTCGAACGGCTTTTCCCGCTCATTCTCCATAGCAGCCTCGTTCGAGAGGGTGCGTTCAGACGCACCCCGCCCCCCCCCCCCCCCCCCTCCCCCACCGGCACGGTGAAGGTGGCACCTTGTGCCGGCACTGCGCAGGTGAAGCAGAACTGGAAAATTCCCAGCACTGTCAGCAAAAGACATCGACCCTATTTCTATTGGCAGTTTAAACTGGTCTAAAACGGATAGCTAAAAACGGATTATTTTGTTTTCGGCCATGTAAGTGGGCATATCTCGCCAGCCTGCCAAGATTGTACGCCTCCTCTCGTACTCTATGATTGCTGGCGAGATATGCCCACTTACATAGCCGGAAATCAACTCATCCGTTTTAAGCTATCCGTTTTAAACCAGTTTAAACTGCCCATGGAAATAGGATCATCGTCCCTTAAAGCGATAATTGTGGTATTTTTATTATCCGCGAGTATTTCAAATCTGAAAGATTTGCGCAACGTTTATAATTCTTGGAGTAGAACAAAACACAAATATTCGTTACCGAGCCGGCGTAAAACTCGAAGCGACCGAAAGCTGAGAAGTCTCGTCAACTGAGGGAAAATATACGTATAAACATGATTACGGTCGGGTCGGGACGACCCGACCGTAATCATGTTTATCAGAGACTTATTTCTTAACACCTTCGCGGTGTGTGTCTGAAGATTTGCATATAAATAAAGTCATGTTTTCAAAGTTCCGTATCAAATTCTTGAATGCTGCTTTGCCGGGTTTAGGAGCAGCACATGCCGACGCACGTGTGTACAATGCACATGTGAGTGGCTATTGCATGTGATCATGTAACAAAGCTTGAATTCGGTTTTTGTCTAATTATTTTTCATAGTTACAGAGCAGCAAGAGACACAATGAGGTCATAATGATTGATCAGTGATCAAACGGTGTGCTGCGACAATGAACCTTTAGCACATCAGCATTAGAGTTGAATGTTGGTACCATTTGCCAGTATTTTCCCGATCGTAAGGGTAGATGTTTGGGAGTCGAATATGTTTATGCATCCTGTAAAATACGCAAACACCACGGCAAACCAATAGCACCATCCCCATGTATCTGCCTGGCCTGTATAACCTGCAAATGTAACTCCGATGACACCGCCATCTATGATGAGAATAATAAACTACGTGGTGTCGGGCTGGTAAAAAGGCCTGCTGATGAAAAACTAATCGTCAAAGGGGTGTCAAATGTTGTCCGTGCATCCATAGAATGTTAAGGAATATTACAAAGCCGCTTCCATTGATCAGTTAAGCGACGGTTCTGATCCAGGGCGAGGGCGTATCCAAGGGATACCCTTGCCACCCGCGGGTACCACCTTGAGCTGGGGCCCATTTTATTTTTGTATAAGGGGTCCTAAGCAGTCTTAGGGGCCCTTGGCTGGCCAGATGTACCCTCGGTCGATCTGAGGGACGATCGGTCGGCCCATGGGGGCCCTCAGTCGACCTTAGGGGCCCTCAGTCGGCCTGAGTTAGTCTGAGAGACCCTCAGTCGGCCTTAGGGGGGGGGGGGGTGGCTTCGGCCTGAGGAGCCCTGAGTCAACCTGATGGGGCCCCTGAGTCGGCTCAAGGGGCCCTCAGTCCTCCTGAGGGGCTCAGTCAGCCTGAGGGGCACTCAGTCGGTCTGAGGGGCCCTTGGTCGTCCTAGGATAGCCCTCGGATGGCCTGTGGGGCCCTCGGTCGGCCGGAGATGGCCCTCGGCCGGCTTGAGGGTGCCCTTGGTTTACACGAGGTTACCCTCAGACCGCCTGAGCCTTGAGGGGCCATCTGTCGGTCTGAGGGGCCGTCACTCCTCAGTCGGCCTGAAGGGCCATTGGTCGTCCTAGGATGACCTTCGGATGGCCTAAAGAGGCGCTTGGTCGACCTGAGATGACCCTCGGACGGTTTGAGAGGGCCCTCAATCGGCATGAGGGTGCCCTCGGCCTGCCTGTAGGGCCCACATTCGGATTGAGATGAACCTTGGCCGGCCTGAGATGAACATTGGACAGTCCAAATGGCCGTCCGTCGTCCTGAGGGAGCCGTCGGTCGGCTTGAGGGGCCCTTGACCGACTGAGGGGCCCTCGGTAGGCCTGAGAGGCCTTCGATGGACCTGAGAAAGACTTTGATCGGTCTGAGGGAACCTTGGTCGGTCAGAGTGCCCTTCGGTCGGCTTAAGGGGCCTTCGATCGGCCTGAGGGTGCACTCAGCTGCCCCTAGGGGCCTTCTCCCCTCTCTCCCTCAGTCGACCTGAGGGAGCCTTTGGTGTGCCTGAGTGGACCTTGCAGTCGGCCTGAGCGTGCTCTCGGTCAGTCTGGCCCTCAGTCGGCCTAAGGGGCCCTGCACCGGCCTGAAAGAACGTTCGGTCAGCGTGATGGACCCTCGTTCAAACTGTGGCGTCCTCGGTCGGCCTTAGATCGCCCTTGGCCGGTCTGTGGGGTATCCCTGCTAGGCCCTTCAAGACCGATCTTCCGAGACCTCGGGGGTCCCAACAGACCCACAGAGGTCTATTTAAAGTCAGATAAGAACCGTTTCAGGATGCCTTCTTTCCCTTCCTTAAAATCACGACTTAACACAAGTTGGATCTGAGATGAACTTTTTATTTTCATTATTTACCCCCCACGCTCAACGCAATTGCATTATTTACCCTACCCCAGCTCAACAACATTTTGTCGCTGGGGTGGTGGTAAAAGGGCCCTCAGTCTTGGAAAGGGGCCCTGACGCTCCGGGGGCCCCATACAGCTGACTTTGGGTACTACCTTGGCGAAATCCTGGATACGCTTATGATCCAGGGACAGAGACATGCAAAACACGTGTTTTCTCAGAAACTACAAATCATTTTAGCGCCCTCGATTTTTATTTTATTTTGGCAATACAAATATGATATCCTAACTCACTATGCCAAGACGCATCGAATCCAGACCATTTTTTGGTCCAGTCCAGGCCATTTTTTTTCTTCAATCGAGCCACGGCTCGATTATTTTAAAATGATATCCTAACTCACCATGCCAAGACACATCGAATGGTGCCCGGAAATCCATGTTTCAAGAACAAAAAGTGGAAGAAGGGCCCACCTAGCCCATTTATACTGATTGGAACGGTGAGTACCTATAGTGCTATCATGGTCCAGTGTTTATCTAGCTGGTTAATACATTAATTTCAAAAATATACATGAATAACTCGAATTCTTACTTCTAATGTTTTCCTTCTAAAATATGTACACCTTATTTCCATTATATTTCTATAGAGGACAATCAAGCAAGCATTTTCATGAAACAAATATATGAAACACCTGAGGCCATTCTTATATATAAAAAATCGAGCCGTGGCTCGATTTTGTTTAAAGAATGGCCTCAGGACTAGAAATGTGTTATGTTTGGGCAGTGTGTAACATACCTGAATGTTATTTGGCTTTGCTGCTGCATTTCCGAGGCGCTGTTTCGACGCTAAACTTCTCCAGCGCCGGGTCCTAAGGCCATTTTTTTCCCAATCGAGCCACGGCTCGATTTGTTTATTATAAGAATGGCCTCAGGTCTGTGTAAAAATCAGTTTGATGACCAATTATTTATCAGGTCAGAAAGAACATAGGTGATACTAACCTGAAAATTTTCGCTCAACTCAGGGTCGCACTCGCTGATACAACAATTTCGTACTTTCGCCACCTCAACCTCTGATCACGGCACTGAACCCACGGTTAAAAGCCGTTACAACAAGGTAACGTAACTTGTAAATACAAATACTAACTCAATCCATTGTCTGGATGGTAATCACAATCGGTACTATTTACTAATGGCAATGTTTACGGCTAGTTTGCGGCGTATGACGTATGCATCTGCGTATGACGCAATTCTGACGTCAGCGGGTATGACATACCTCCGGCGAAGTTCATGCCCCGATCCGGGCACGAAACAGCGGGCACGGAACTGGGCCCACTAGTCCCGTGTCGAAATTACTTAACGTAGGGAGGTAATTCTTTCACACAACCCATTTTGCGATCTGCTCTACAAATCTGCTATCTCAGTTAAAAAACCCATGTTAAAGGTGAACCCTTTAACCCTCGCCCTACGGGAGCTTTTTCACCTTCGCCCTACGGGGACAGGCCCCCCCCCTGTTAACTTCCAAACCAAGCAACTTAGAGCAATGCAGTAAGAACCAGCATGTTGCCTGTCATGAGAGGAATCTAACAGTATGCGATTTTTAGGTTTCAGATCAACGGATGACCTTCCAGGTCAAGTGAATGACCTCGGATTTACCACGTCCAGAACAGCGATTTTGCTCTTCAGAAAACCTAAAAATTAGAAATTTATAAATGTAAATAAAAAGGCATGATCCTAGACCAGTTTTGGCTCAGAAATACAAAAAAGGTAATGATTTGTACGTATCTTGTCAACAAAAAAAAGTAATTAAAATAATTACGTCATCAGTTTCTTACACTTAGAGAGCCATCACTCAGTCAAAAATGAAGATATTGCTTTGAAATTTGGTATGGGTATTTTCCATACTCAGTTCTGTCACATATATTCCTGTTTTTCTAATATCTTTGAAAATTTTGATTTTGTGGGGATTTTCCCCCAAAAAACGTGTGTTTTTTTAATTTTAGGGGTCAAAAACCCAAATTTGTAAAAATCTGATGATGCCATTTTAAAGAGAATGCCATTTTGTATGTTTGGTGAATTGCGTTTGCAATTTGCTTTAAAACTCTGTTTTCTACGATTTTTCCAATATTTCTAAAAATTTACCAACATGACGTCATCAAAACATGATTATCTCCCAAACTACTCAACTAATTTCAATCAAATTTTTATATCGTATGTATAATTGCTGTAAACTCAGCTACCAAAAATGTCAGCAAGATGCACCGCATGTGTAAAAAGTTATTCAGGAAAAACCTCAGGGGGGCCTGTCAGGCCCCCCGTAGGGCGAGGTTTAACCCGCGACTTACGGGGGGGGCTATTTTTTGCCCCCCCCCCTCCCCTCCCGTTATTTTGCAATAACTCCTAAACCAACACTAGTATGGTCACCAATCTTTCAGTACCTTCTCTCACATCAATTCTACACATGTTGACCAAAGGAAAAAGATGAGGTTATGATAGGTCAACCGGGAATGACGTCAGAGTGACGTCATGTTCTTCGGGTTTTGTTGAAAAATAATGGTTTGCGGAAAACGCCGTCAAAGGTACAATGTTTGAGATAAATGCAATTGTCTTAAATCAAATTACTGACAATAGACCGGGCTATCAAACTGACATCTCGGATTTTTCAGTTTTTTAAATAATTTTTTTGAGAAATCCAAATTTTTGTTACAAAATTTTCACAAAAAAAAATATACAAAACCGAAATGTATATGATCGAGACGTCTTCGGCGAATATGTGTACCAAATTTAAAGTCGATATCTTCAACAATGACTGACTTATGACCTATAAATGACAAACATCGACCACCTCTCACAGCATTACTATGCATACAAAATGCGCTTCCGTTTTTGCTTTTTACTTCTATTTATATGGAACAAACAATGTTCTAAGGTCATTGTTCGCGTTCTGGACGAAAAACAAACACATAAACATGTGTTACAACGCCTAATGACCGTAATCTACAGTTTGACCTCGTGACCTCGGATGACCTTGTCCTGACCCAGGGTCATAAATAGCTTAGGATGGTACTTAGAAGTGTCAGACACACGAATGATACCGATTTATCGACTGCTTATGCGTTTAATATCGCAATATTGCGCGACAATTAAATCCATCGAGACCTTTTGATACGGTCAAACATTTTGTACTTGACCTGACCTGTGACGTCATCGGTGACCCTGAGGTCAATAATATTAGGTTTCCCTCGATAAATTCCCAGGGCTATCGATTCATATCGTGTACAAAACCAAATGTCTTGCTTTTGTTGATTATTAAGCAGACCTGAGCACGTTTTGCCTTCATTTCCACTTGGGTGCTGATTGACCACCTACCATCTAACCTCACCTTATCTCATGTAACTTAGTATTATCACGCAACATATCGCACAAATTAGTCCAGACGAACCTACAGTAACGTTGTCACTGTATCGTGCCTTTTCAGATTCTCGTAAGTAGTCTTAGTTCTGGTTGCTCTGGACAGTTTACATCGCTGACCTTTTGAGCACACACCTGTTAACAACTGCGGTGAAAACTCAATTACCATGCGGGTATGTTAACTCGACTCGATGGATTGGCATATCGAAAGATCGCGTGCAAAGTGCACGATCAATCACTCATTGCATACGCAAATCGAGCATGACCTGTGTCAGCTGTCAGCTGCAGTACGGTACTGTTTTTTTTTGTACCGCGCATAGGCGTAGGAGCAGGGGGCAGGGAGGCAGCCGCCCCCCCCCCCCCAACATTTTGGATTTTAACATTACGCCTATGGGCGTTGCATGGACATAATTGACTTCAGAATACCTCCTGCCCCCCCCCCCCCCTAACTTGAACATAGTTCCTACGCCCCTGGTACCGCGACACATGCTCTGTGACGTTAAAATAACGTAACTCTCCCTCGACGGCACGGCTCCGTCTGAGCGGTACTATATGACGTCACAATGTCACCATCCTCTCTTCACAACACTGATCCGTCGGAGCTGTTCGGCTATATGACGTCATTATGATGTCACCCTCCCTCCACAGCACAGCTTTGTGAGAGCTTTACAGCCATATGACGTCATAATGGCATCACTGTCCTTCCACAGAACGGCTCCGTCGGAGCGGTACGAGTCGCGCACGGCTCGCGGTGACGTCATCAGTCGCTGGGGCCCGGAGCTGGACAGCTGGACGGCCGGTGACGTGGCGACGGGTGACGTCACGCGGCTGGGTGACGTCACTCTTCAGAAGCCGTACCGGTACATGTTCGAGCGGCTGCGGGAGCGGACGGACGTGCTGAACGCCCACATCCTCCGGCTGGGGGAGCTGCTGCAGCGGCGCTACCAGCTGGAGGACCTGGTGCGACCGCACGAAATCTCCCAGGTAAACGGTAGCCGGCGATGACATGCGCGCACTCACGCACGCATGCACACATGCACACATGCACATATGCGCATGCACACATGCACATGCACACATGCACATGCACACATGCACATGCACACATGCACATGCACACATGCACTTGCACACATGCACTTGCACACATGCACATATGCACATGCACATATGTACATGCACACATGCACATGCACACATGCACATGCACACATGCACATGCACACATGCACATGCACACATGCACACATGCACACATGCACATGCACACATGCACATGCACATGCACACATGCACACATGCACATGCACACATGCACACATGCACATGCACACATGCACATGTACACATGCACACATGCACATGCACACATGCACATGCACACATGCACATGCACACATGCACATGCACACATGCACATGCACACATGCACACATGCACATGCACACATGCACATGCACACATGCACACATGCACATGCACACATGCACACATGCACATGCACACATGCACATGCACATGCACACATGCACATGTACATGCACACATGCACATGCACACATGCACATGCACACATGCACATGCACACATGCACATGCACACATGCACACATGCACATGCACACATGCATATGCACACATGTATATGCACACATGCATATGCACACATGCACATGCACACGCACATGCACACACACACATGCACACATGCACACACGCACATGCACACATGTACATGTACACATGTGCATGCACATGTACATGCACAAATGCACATGCACACATGTACACGTGTACATGCACATGCACACATGCACATGTACACATGTACATGCACACCTGTACACATGCACATGTACACATGCACATATGCACATGTACACATGCACATGCACACATGTACATGCACACCTGTACACATGCACATGCACATGTACACATGCACACATGTACATGCACACCTGTACACATGCACATGCACATGCACACATGTACATGCACATGCACACATGCACATGTACACATGCACATGTACACATGCACATGTACACATGCACATGTACACATGTACATGTACACATGTACACATGTACACATGCACATGCACACATGTACACATGCACATGTACACATGCACATGTACACATGTACATGTACACATGTACATGTACACATGTACACATGTACATGTACACATGCACATGTACACATGCACATGTACACATGCACATGTACACATGCACATGTACACATGCACATGTACACATGCACATGTACACATGCACATGCACATGCACATATGCACATGCACATATGCGCATGCACACATCCACATGCAAACATGCACACATCCACATGCACACATGCACATGCACACATGCACATGTACATACACACATGCACATGCACATGTACATGCACACATGCACACATGCACATGCACACATGCACATGCACACATGCACATATGCACATGCACATGCACACATGCACATGTACATGCACACATGCACACATGCATATGCACATGCACACATGCACACATGTACATGCACACATGCACATGTACACATGCACATGCACACATGCACATGCACACATGCACATGCACACATGCACACATGTACACATGCACACATGCACATGCACACATGAACATGTACACATGAACATGCACACATGCACATGCACACATGTACATGCACACATGCGCACATGCACATGCACATGCACACATGTACACATGCACATGCACACATGCACACATGCACATGCACACATGCACATGCACACATGCACATGCACACATGCACACATGCACATGCACACATGCACATGCACACATGCACATGCACACATGCACATGCACACATGCACACATGCACACATGCACATGCACACATGCACATGCACACATGCACATGCACACATGCACATGCACATATTCACATGTACATGCACATATACACATGCACACATGTACATGCACACATGCACACATACACATGCACATGTATACATGCACACGCGCACATGCACATGTACACATGCACATGTACGCATGTACATGCACACATGTACATGCACACATGTACATGAACACATGTACATGAACACATGTACATGCACACATGCACACATTTACATGCACATGTACACATGTACATACACGTGCACACATGCAGATGCACACATGTACATGCACACATGCACATGCACACATGCATATACACACATGCACACATGCACATGCACACATGCACATACACACATGCACATGCACACATGCACATGCACACATGCATATGCACACATACATATGCACACATGCATATGCACACATGCACATGCACACATGCACATGTACACATGCACATGTACACATGCACATTCCCACATGCACACATGTACACATGCACACATGTACACATGCACACATGCACACATGTACACATGCACACATGCACATGTACATGTACACATGTACATGTCAACATCCACATGTACTCATCCACATGTACACATGTACATGTACACATGTACATGTACACATATACATGTACACATATACATGTACACATGTACATGTACACATATACATGTACACATGTACATGTAGACATGTACATGTACACATGTACATGTATACATGTACACATGTACATGTACACATGTACACATGTAAATGTACACATGTACACATGTACACATGTACACATGTACACATGTACACATGTACATGTACACATGTACACATGTACATGTACCCATGTACATGTACACATGTACATGTACACATGTACATTTACACATGCACATGCACACATGCACATGTACACATGCACATGTACACATGCACATGTACACATGTACACATGTACATGTACACATGTACATGTACACATGTACATGTACACATGTACATGTACACATGTACATGTACACATGTACATGTACACATGTACATGTACACATGTACATGTACACATGTACATGTATACATGTACATGTACATATGTACATGTACGCATGTACATGCACACATGCACAGGTACACATGCACATGTACACATGTACATGTACACATCCACATGTACACATGCACATGTACACATGTACATGCACACATGTACATGTACACATGTACATGTACACATGCATATGTACACATGTACATATGTACATGTACACATGCACATGTACACATGCACATGTACACATGCACATGTACACATGTACATGTACACATGCACATGTACACATGCACATGTACACATGCACATGTACACATGTACATATGCACATGTACACATGTACATGTACACATGCCCATGTACACATGCACATGAACACATGTACATGTACACATGCACATGTACACATGCACATGTACATATGCACATGTACATATGCACATGTGCACATGTACATGTGCACATGCACACATGTACATGTACACATGCACATGTACACATGCACATGTACACATGCACATGTACACATGCACATGTACACATGCACATGTACACATGCACATGTACACATGCACATGTACACATGCACATGTACACATGCACACGTACACATGCACATGCACACATGTACACATGCGCACATGCACACATGCACACATGCACACATGCACATGCACACATGCACATGGACACATGCACATGTACACATGCACATGTACACATGCACATGCACACATGCACATGTACACATGCACATGTACAAATGCACATGCACACATGCACATGCACACATGCACATGCACACATGCACATGCACACATGCACATGCACACATGCACATGCACACATGCACATGCACACATGCACATGCACACATGTACATGTACACATGTACATGCACACATGTACATGCACACATGCACACATGTACATGTACACATGCACATGCACACATTCACATGTACACATGCACACATGCACACATGTACACATGCACATGCACACATGTACACATGCACATGCACATGCACACATGCACATGTACACATGCACATGTACACATGCACATGTACACATGCACATGTACACATGCACATGTACACATGCACATGTACACATGTACATGTACACATACACATGTACACATGTACACATGTACACATGCACACATGCACACATGCACACATGCACATGTACACATGCACATGCACACATACACGTACGCACCTCGCACGAACGGTCACACGCATCTCGCCCGGACGGTCGCCATTAGCGGATCCAGGGGCGGGAAAAGCGGCCATGCTCCCCCCCCCCCCCCCCAACGCCTGAAATCGGCGCAAAATTGACACATTTCCTGATATAGAAGAAAATCTAAGCAACTTTTACTAAGGATTTTTTTTTAATCTGCTATCAATGCAAGCAAAATCCGATGAGTTTTCATAATTGTGTGAGACTTTTTGGAATTTCCCCCCCCCCAACAAAAAAAAACACCCGTGCCCCCTCCCCCCAACCAACGTTCTGGATTCGCCAATGACGGTCACACGCATCTCGCACGGACGCTCACACGCGTCTCGCACGGACGCTGTCACGGATGTCTGCATTCTCACACCAGTGAGGTGTCGGTGTGACATTTCGGAGCACCCATAGCACCAAATTGTCAGCATGGAGGGTGATTACTGCTAGAGGCGAATGTCCAGTCCACTGGTGTGATGTCCAGTCCACTGGTGTGATGTCCAGTCCACTGGTGTGATGTCCAGTCCACTGGTGTGATGTCCAGTCCACTGGTGTGATGTCCAGTCCACTGGTGTGATGTCCAGTCCACTGGTGTGATGTCCAGTCCACTGGTGTGTGAAATTGAGCCTCGGAAACCGGTGATTGTTTATGATAGATGCCCCGGAATGATTCTATTTTTTTCCGGTGATAGTCGTGTGCCAGCTGCTATGCGGGGGAGGTGTTCTAGTGCAATCTTCAGATCAAATGGAAGGACCTAAACTCACTTGCTGCCTTACAGGTATAGCCTCAAAGAACAATGCATGACATATTTATTATTTATAGTATTACTTCGTGTCGTTCATAGCATGTCGTGATCTATTGATTTGGGAGTGTGCATCTTTCCAACGGAAGAGGTGCTTGAGAGAGAAGGGAATCCGATGACGAAGGGGTTTCAAACAGCAGACATTTGTGGCACTCTCGCGCAAAACGCAGGTGTCCTAAATCTATCTTCCGTGTTGCATACCTTGCGTGTTGCATTGCAACTCGTCATTGGCTCTTAACCTTCAGCCCCCCCCCCCCCCCCCCCAGTCCGCTTTGGTTGTGAATCGACGTGATGTTTCGTCTGTGTGCTGATCTCTGGCCGGGAGGATTCCGGAAAAACCGACTCCACTACAGATCGAAACATGCCGGCTGGGGTTTGTGTAAAGACGGCAGATAGTTCTGTTGAGCGGGACATCAGCCACCTTCTGCTGTCGTGAGTGAGCGTATCGGGCGTATCGTTCCCCTCCCCCTCCCCGCTGGGACTGAATGCCTCCGTGTCCGTGATTCCCACCGCGAGCCCGCCGGCCGGCCCTCGGTGGGGGAGGGGCGGGGCATGTGATCTGTGACGTCACAGCCGGCCCGGCCCGACCACGTGGGTGCGGCCGCCGCTGCCGGGCGGACGGGCTGACAGGCGTCCGGGCTGGGCTGGGCTGGGCTGGGCTGGAACTGGGGTCTGGGGAACTGAGGGGCGAGCGGTCGCTGCGTTGTGGGCCGCTGAATTGCGCGGAATCAATCCAGTCGAGTGAGTGCCATTCACTGAGTCTCGACTGAGTCGGGTGCACGGTCGCTCGAAATTTGTGACGTTTCTGGTGTATACCGAACCCAACTCCTATAGCGTTGTTTCAATACTTTTGCAATGCGTTGTAGCGCGAAGATTGCCAGTCTTATCCAATCCACGGCCATTTTGAACCAGAACTGATGCGCCATTCTGGTCCAAATTGTATCGGAGCGATTTCCCAAGTTTTAAAATGAACTTATTCTGTACATTCCAGCCTCCATCTTTGGAGGCTGTGATGTCCTTCATAAACTTCTCAATATTATTGTTCCTACCACTGCCGGCTGTCTCCAACTTATCACATCATTGGAGGACTGTGGGAATCGTCATGAAAGGCAAATATATGTGCTGTGACGTTATATATGACTTGGATAGTTATGAAATATGAAGTGACCAAAATTACAGTGATTTTTACTTTCTTTTGTATATAATTTCGCCTTGTATGACTAACATATGCATTCGTTATCTAGAAATCAGCGATGGATTGCTATATACATGGCTCCGCCACCGGGGGGACGGGGGGACATGTCCCCCAACTGCAAAGTTAGGGGGGACAGAGTGTCTTTTGCCCCCCCCCCACTTTGAGCACATGACACTGCCCTCAAATTGCAAGCACCTCAAACAGTACACACCTCAAGCACCTTCAACAGTAATAATACAGTTATCGAGGGAATGAAAGCAAAATTTTCGGTGGAAGAAAAAATAGCTCTCAGCGATATGTTGTTGACCGGGGGGGGGGGGGGGGGGGGTCAGAGAATCTCATTTATTTGCTCAGAGGGAGGGGAGGGAGGGAGGGATGGAGGGATGGAGGGATGGTGGGATGGAGGGAGGGAGGGATTGAGGAGGGAGGGAGGGAGGGAGGGAGGGATGGGAGGGAGGGGAGGGAGGGATGAGGGAGGGAGGGAGGGAGGGAGGGAGGGAGGGAGGGAGGGAGGGAGGAGGAGGGAGCGGAGCATGGCCATCCGTGCCCCCCCCCTTCTTGGCTACGTCCCTGATCTAGACGAGGGTACTAATACAATTTCTGCATAGCTGTTTTTTGCCAAAGACAAACCAGGGTCCTAGGATTGCTTGGGAGTTGGGTGTGCGGAGTGGGAAATTCTGGCCAAAAATAAGCATAAGAGTGGAAAATGCAACCAAAAAACATATGTAATCAGCTTTATCAATTCTAATTACCCGCTTACCAGGATTAGTTATTACCTATACCAATTCTTAACCAGTATTTTCCCTCCACTGGCTGTCCCTCTATATTTGCATTCATAAATCAGTATCAGGGTTCAAATTATCCAATACATTTGGAATAAAGAGTGGAAATTCACAATAATAACCCAGGGAAAAAGAGTGCAAAAATAGTATCTTGTAAAAAAAATGTAAAATAAATAGGAAAAAATAGTAAAATAGTAAAATAGGTGTCGTTTCCACCCAAAATTTTCCAAGCTCGGGTACCTTAGTCAAACCGTACATGTTATTGGAGGCTACCACTAAGAACGAGTTGTACCACTCACAAGGGGAGCAAGAAGATGCGGGCGACCGTGACGCTCGCCACTCCACTGGGTAAACAAAGCTGGCCTGCGTTGGTAGCTGTTTCCGATTGGTACATTTTGCTTTGAATACGAAGCCTCAGTAGCGGTCTATCGGATAGTAGCCAACGAGAGTCACATTGATGTGTGCGTGATGTGCTACAGCACTACAGATTGTGATGTGCTACAGGCACTACAGACGTGATGTGCTACAGGCACTACATGACGTGATGTGCTAACAGGCACTACATATGTGATGTGCTACAGGCACTACATATGTGATGTGCTACAGGGCACTAAGACGTGATGTGCTACAGCACTACATACGTGATGGGCTACAGCACAACAGGCGTGATGTGCTACAGGCACTACAGACGTGATGTGCTACAGGCACATACATACGTGATGTGTCACAGGCACTACAGGCGTGATGTGCTACAGGCACTACAGACGTGTTGTGCTACAGCACTACAAGGGACGTGATGTGCTACAGGCACTACAGACGTGATGTGCCTACAGCAAGTATGTCGTCCGGACATGCTGCTGATGGTGATCCCTTGTACCAATCCTTCCTATTCCTGTCCCTTTTCCATCCCAACTCCGTCCCATCCAGTGGCGTACCCCAGTATTTACTCCAGGAGGGGGCATTTTTGCTCAGGGGGGCATAAAATACCCCCACCAAAAAAAACTCGCCGGATTTGGCCCACTATATTTTTAAAAGTGCATATTTTCACCATTTTTCTCTGAAAAAAAAACATTCATTTTTTCCGACCAAAGGGGGCACGTACCTTCAGGGGGGGGGGCAGCCACTAGCCCCGTCCCCCGCTTTGTGTACGCCTATGGTCCCATCTCCGTTCCAGCTCCCATTCCATGTTTGCCACATATTCGTCCTTCCTCGTGCAATCCCCTTCCATCTCCGCCCTACCTCTCCCCACCTCCCGTTTCAGCTCTATCCCATTTTCGTCCCATCTCTGTCCCCTCTTGACCTCCGTCCCCCTCGTCAACCTCTATCTCATATCCGTCCCTACTCATTGACTCCCGTTATCTTCATGCAAACGATGTCTCTAAATATAAACTGATTACCACAGTTATGGACTCACCAAATATGGCATGGATGGGTCGAGTCATCGGTTAGGAATATTACGGAAGTGGACGCGATGCAGGGACTGACATGCCTTTCTGGCACCGGATGTACTCCGGTGTTGCCCTGGTAATTTCCAACAGTAGTTGTCTCCTTGGATCAAATTCTTCTGCTTTGCGTTTATTACGTCTCCCGTTATCGACGGCGGACGAAGCGTCACGGTTGGCGGCATCTGGACCATCCCCTGGAGCGTGTAAGGGGGACCACTCTCGGACGGGTCAGAGAGAGAGAGCACCACTCCCGGACCGGGTCTAGAGAGGAGAGAGAGAGATGTGAGGAGGAGAGAGAGAGAGAGATGAGAGGAGAGTGAGAGAGAGAGGAGAGAGAGAGAGAGAGAGAGAGAGAGAGAGAGAGAGAGAGAGAGAGAGATCGGAGGAGAGAGGAGGAGAGAGAGAGAGAGGTGAGAGAGAGAGAGCAGAGATGAGAGAGAGAGAGGAGAGAGAGAGAGCGAGAGAGGAGAGAGAGAGAGAGAGGAGAGAGAGGGAGAGAGAGGAGTGAGAGAGAGATGGAGAGAGGAGAGGAGAGGAGAGGGAGAGGAGAGAGGGCGCACACCACTCCTCGGCCGCTTGTGATCGAGTGGCACCCTCACCCCGCCTGGCGTCTCTCCCGAGTCTGGTCTCAGTCAGCGCGAGTGCATGGTGACGTCACAGCGTGCCTCCGAGCCTGAGAGCCGACTAAGGTCCCCGGCGGGCCGATTAGGTGGTGTACCCGAGTCCGCCCGCGCGCGACACGCCGGCCTCGCCGCCGACAGGAATGAGTCATGTATTGTCTGTGTGCCGGCCCGCCTACGACTATCACGGGTTCGACGCCCGGGGGCGACCGGCGGCGTCCGAAGCCAGACCGGTCTCCCCCCGCTGGGGAGGGGAGGGGAGGGCGCCGGCCGGGACGCCGTCGCCCGCCCGCCGCCTTGATTGAGCATCACTCCGCGCGGGATGGGGCCCGAGTGAGCGTCGACGCTGACTGGCAATCACAAAAACCTGGCCCGGCCGGCCTGGGCTGGGCTCGGAATGGAGCCGCTACCGCCGCCGGGCCCGGACGGCCGGCCCGCAGTCAGCGTTTTTGTGCTTCCTTGTCCCGGCAGGAAACGTGGCGTTGCGGGTTGGGCGACAGCCCAGAGCCATCTGTTGAGTGGTGACGGAAACTGAAACTTCGACTTTGAACCGCTATGTGCTATAAGTGAATCGCTTATCAAGTTATCACCGACAGAGCCCACCTATTGAGCGCTAACCGAAACTGAATTTCTGACAGGGAGCCGGTGTACGCCGTCGGTCCGGATCGCCTGCGATGGCCTGGGTCGGGGCTCAACTCGAAGACGATCCTGCGGAGGGCGGCAAAGGTGACTACGGATGAGGGTCCGGCACGTGGAGCTGGATTGTGTCCCAGCTGCAGAACGCCGGACTCTTCACTGGCAGTAATGCACGGCTCAATACTGAGCTTGCCGCGTCAGATCCAGGAGCCTTGGCGTGGCATCGCTTTGATTATGGGGGTATTGGGAGTGTTGAGCAGCTTATTGGGGGTATGGCCTATGGGGGAAGAGTTCCTGAGTCGGGGGAAGAGTTCCTGATTCGGGATAGTGGTCCTGATTCGGGGTAGTGTTCATGGTCGGGGGGAAGTGTCATAGTGTTCGGGGAAGTGTTCATGAGTCGGGGAAAAGTGTTCATGGGTGTCGGGGAAGTGTTCATGGTTCTGGAAGTGTTCATGTGTCCGGGAGTGTTCATGGGTCGGGGGTGGAGTGTTCATGGGTCGGGGAAAGTGTCATGGGTCGAAAGCGGAGGTTCGTGTGTGTAATTTCACTACTGTGGAGTGCAAAGGGTAACTAAACACGAGTCAGCACTGGATTAGCTGTTTTGAGCCTACATCTATGTGAACAGTACAGTGTGACACGGCCATGGTAGACTGGTGAGCTCTGAGAGTTATGACGAGTCCGATGTTTCTTCCGCAACGCTGTCCCGCCAGGTGTGGCCGTGGTTGGGGTGAGTGAATCAGCCACCGGGCGCAGTTCGTGGGCTTCCGGTTTATACACAGCGGTACCACGCCGCCGGCTCCCGATCCAGCCAACCTGAAACATGGTATGGCAGCTTCCTGCAGTGTAGTGGTCTTTTGAAGAGAATATTGC
Source organism: Chirona hameri (assembly GCA_036785665.1). Taxonomy (NCBI): domain Eukaryota; kingdom Metazoa; phylum Arthropoda; class Thecostraca; order Balanomorpha; family Balanidae; genus Chirona; species Chirona hameri. Next base: position 64,881 of record JAXIVJ010005628.1, read on the forward strand.
GATGCAAACTCTGGAACAGCTTGTTGAACTGTTGTTAGTGCTGAAACCAGACGAGCCTGGATCCGGGATCCAGCTGGGATCCGGGACCAGCTGAGATCCGGAAGCTGTGTGTCTGTGCTGACTCCCTGGGATCCCAGCTGAGATCCCGGAGCTCTGTTCTGTGCCAGACTCCGGGGATCCCAGCTGAGATCCGGAGCTCTGTGTTCCGTGCAGACTCCGGTTCCCAGCTGAGATCCGGAGCTCTGTGTTTTTGTGCAGACTCCGGGATCCAGCTGAGATCCGGGAGCTGTGTTTCTGTACAGGACTCCGGGAGCCAGCTGAGATCCGGAGCTCTGTGTTCTGTGCAGACTCCGGGATCCAGCTGAGATCCGGAGCTGTGTTCTGTGCAGACCTCCGGGATCCAGCTGAGATCCGGAGCTCTGTGTTCTGTGCAGACTCCGGGATCCAGCTGAGAATCCGGAGCTGTGTTCCTGTACAGACTCCGGGATCCAGCTGAGACCTGGAGCTCTGTGTTCTGTGCAGACTCCGGGATCCAGCTGAGATCCGGAGGCTGTGTTCTGTACAGACTCCGGGATCCAGCTGAGATCCGGAGCTCCTGTGTTCAGTGTGCAGACTCCGGGATCCAGCTGAAATCCGGAGCTCTGTGTTCTGTGCAGACTCCAGGGATCCAGCTGAGATCCGGAGCTCTGTTGTTCTGTGCAGACTCCGGGATCCAGCTGAGATCCGGAGCTGTGTTCTTGTACAGACTCCGGGATCCAGCTGGAGATCCGGAGCTTGTGTTCTGTGCAGACTCCGGGATCCAGCTGAGATCCGGAGCTCTGTGATCTGTGCAGACTCCGGGATCCCAGCTGAGATCCGGAGCTCTGAGTTTCTGTGCATACTCCGGGATTCCCAGCCTGAGATCCGGAGCTCTGTTTTCTGTGCAGACTCCGGGATTCAGGCTGAGATCCGTAGCTCTGTGTTCTGATGCAGTACTCCGGGATCCAGCTGAGATCCGGTGTTCTGTGCAGACTTGTATTCAATTCAATCAAATCCGACTGGAAGTACTCCCGTCGTGTGGTCCCAACCCTCCGGGTACTGATAGGATCAGGGTTCGCCACCAGACGGGACGCTAGCTGAGATGCAAGTTAGTATCTAGACATGCGTGTTAGCATACCCAGTTTACGTATACAATTTGCATCACAGCTAGCGTACGGTGTGTCGGGCGAACCCTGTCCGTTATCAGGATCCGAAGGGCTGACTACACGAGGGGAGTAACTTTAGTCCGATTGATTTAGTATGAATACAAGTCTGGTCCTGTATCCCCGGGATCCCCACATGGGGGACACCAGATCCAGGGTACACATTACACAATAAGCCGAGGGATCCACAAATAATCCAGATCTGATATATTGTATGCCGATGAGGATCTACAGATTACGCCGATGGATCCAGGAGGATCCCAGATCTACATGCATTTATGCAGAGGGATCCACTGGGATCCCAGATCCAACTTCGGGGATCCAGGCACAAAGTTTGGGACTTACACACCAATATTCCTTTACTAATAAGGTTTACAAACGAGGAGAAACGACTCCCGGGGTTGACTTCGAGCATTTGACAGGGGCGTCCGCCACGGATTTTTGAGTGTGTCTGTGGGGGGGGAGGGGGGACGACGAAAGTACCGAATGAACCATCAGTTATCGGTACGGGTCCCGCCGGACAATGTGAAGGGAGATTAGTTTTTACCTTATAATTGTTTACTTATATATGCCATAGGAACGCAATTTTTGTGTTGTATCTACCAGCCTTTATTTTTGATATTTATAACTATAACAGGTGATTAGATGAAAAACAAAATAACTTCGGGAAATATTCATGGTAGTGTGTTTCAAACGACTATATACTCGAAAGGCACTGCCAAGTGCCAGGCGATTCGCTCATCGCCTATTTGGGATACATACCTAGTTCTTCGTGTTACATGAAAGCTATTTCATACTATTATAAAAGAAGTGGGCAGCCACCTTAGTCCGTTCCCTGTATCCGTATCGAGATGTCACCCAAGATTGCTAAATAACTCCGCGCGCACCATGCAGTCAAAACCGCGAAATTTTGACAGTGGGATTGTAGGTTCGCACTATCGTAGACAAATTTGTGTCGATCCATGATCACAATAGACTGCAATTTCTAATTATTCTTAAAATGCCGTGATATCAGAACTTATAGCGCCACCCGGCTGCCACTGACTGGCTCTTTGCTTTCGGGAGGACACTGGCCCCTCGGTTGGTCAATGGGGGTCAGGGTCAGGGGGTTTGATAGATATTTAGGAGGTCGATTGGCACGATACATGGCAACGTCACTGGCGTGACTTTTTTTACTATCTTCATAGCTCAAGTGCATCTCACTGTTCTGCGTGCTGCCCGATCCCGGGGTTCCCGTAACTGTACCAGGAGGACCGGATCGCCCCGGAACCCGTGGACTGCCTCAGTGGCTCGTGCGGGGTAGTCGTTTGTGACGGCTGGCGGAAACGGATTCCGATGAATAGCTCATGTACTTTGAGTATGGATGAAATAGTTTTCCGAAAACTATCTCGGTTTACAAACTTGCAAACGCATTTGGGCAGAACTTAAAGGGAGTGTGCCTACTGTTTTGGAAAGTCAAAAATATTTTCATACGGTAATAGCTATTGGCTTGATTGTTGTAAATGATGAAATCACATCTGGAGCCCCTTTAGGTTGAATTTCCCTTATATTGTTTTTTGCTTATTTTTTTTGTTTCGATATCAATAAAACAATCGCCACTATTGGTGATGTTATGTACAACGCGCGCATAAGACAATACAATTACGGTCACAACATGCAATGATAGAATAGACAAGTTTTGCAACAGCACGTTCTTGCCACTGTGAAACTTTTATTATTGTGAACGCTTCGTGGCTCTAAATTGATATCTTCTTCAAAAAATTGCCATCATGCCATCATCGAAACGGCCCATCATCGAAACACATGATGGCCCGTCCAGTATCTGTTCGGCGCATGCTGTTAGCGTGCACGAGCTGTTTTGTTGAATTGCTATTGGCCGGCGCTAACAATATGCTAGTAGTTCCAATCGATAGTTGCAAGTGCTTCTAGTAGCGGAAGCCCTCAGGAGTCTACCCGATAACTTTTGCTCCCAGCAAGTATCCTGGAGTCTTTGGAAATATCTCAGAAACTAGGGCGAATCTGGAGAGACGAAGTCATGGTCAATTCAGACAATTATGTTCTATATTCCAGTGTCAAAAAACCCCAAATAAGCGATGTGAGTAGGCACCCCACTCCCTTTAAAAACGAAAGGCTTGCATATTTTATTTATAAATTTAGTCCGAAGCTTTGAATGTATAGATTTCCTAGATAAGGACCAGGCATAAAACAGTTTGATTGCCGAGCGGAGCGAGGTCTTCCGTCAACTAAGGGGAAAATTATCCGTATGACGTAGGTAGCCATGGTTTTCAGAAGCTTATTACATTTGCAGCTATTCGTGTCGGAAGTTGACTGAAAACTTGCCATAAAAACTGGTCAATGTCCTAAAACTATCCGCCGGTATTTTCCTTTTCAGCACAACACAAAGTGTGCCTTAACAACAAAATAGGACACATTAACGCCATAATATGCCCGTATTCGCTACCGAAATTGCATTAAATTCCTGTCAAGTTCTCTCAAGAAAATACAAAATATCTTTCTGATCCCTTTCATTCTTCAATGCACTGATATTGTTTTCCCAAATGCTTTAATGATATTGAAACCCTAAATATTTCGAGCGAAGTATGGATTTATGTCCTCCAAACGGGGGGGGGGGGGTCGCGTTTGCTCCCCGCTACGGCTGAGCATTTGGCATCAAAATCATATTTTGCAGATATAGTAGGCCCAGTCATGTGCCTGGATCCCGGGATCCAGCTGAGATCGGATCTCTGTCCAGTGTCCCGGGATCCACATGGGACACCAGAGATCCAGGTACACAAAAAGCCGAGGATCCACAAAGATCCCAGATTCTGTCTATTCTATGCCCTGGGATCTACAATTTACGCCGAAGGATCCAGGAGGGATCCCAGATCGTCAGGCATTTTACGGCAGAGGGATCCACTGGGATCCCCAGATCGTAATGCATGTTATGCCGAGGGATGCACTGGGATCCCAGAACCCAACTTCGGGATCCCTGCAAGTCTTGGCTGAAACTGTACCCTCTTGCTGTGGCGTCTTGTTGTGAGTGATTGCTTGAAACACGGTTCACCTAAGCGTTTTTTTGTCCTTTATAAAAGTTACCAACAATGGTACCATCCTCCCCCCCCCCCACCCCCCAGCTGGTGTTTCCATCTTGTGAATACTGTTTCATAAGGTTAAGGTGTACTGTTTTTTAAAGCACTGGTAGATATAAATACATATTGTAGCTTATACTTTTGACTAGGCGTAATGCCTTATTGATTTGAACCCTCTCCGACCGTAGTTTGTCTGGTCAAACAACCGCAACACAGATAAATGGTAACTACATGTATTGTCTGTTGTCAAACTGACCCTGATGTGACCGGCCCTGTGTTCCCTTCACCACATCTGCGGACCTGCTGTACAACCCCCTCTGGGCGGGGACCTTCTGGAAGAGGTGTCCCGTAGTGAAGCCCAGCTGCTGCTTCTCCATCGGACCCTTCATCGATACCAAGGTGGACCGGGAGCGCGGGTTCTGGACTGGCCCGGGGGGGGGGGGGGGGTGATAACGGTTGTCATAGCAGTTTGTTTAACCCGCGCCGTGTCGGGGGGGGGGGGGCGTTTAGACGCCTCCCCCTCATGTTTTCGAGGATACCGGAAAAACGTCGGCGTGCAGCGCCGCCGTTTTGGCACAGGTGTTCGGGCATCATTACACACATAGTGTGAAATTCTTGACATCAGGTCATCTCAGGTCGGGTCACCAGACCAGGTCACGTACCCCACCTCCAAAAACGTTTCCGGGCCGTACCACAGCCACAGTTTTTGGCCGGATCGATTTCGTACTACAGGATTTCATAAGGTCATAGGTACCTACAATCTGTGTATCTCGGTTTTTTGTATATCGGTGACCTAGGTCGGGCCAATTTCGTGACCTCCCCATTTTATAAGTCAATGGAGAAATATCAAATGCCCCTATTCTGAGGGATACCCATGATATCAGCCCAATCTTCTGGATCATGTGTCATAGGCCATCTTGAAGACCTAGTTGCAATTTTTTGTCAGTGACCCCCTACAGGGTCAGTCCGAGGTCATCGAGGGTCACCAACACTTTTTTGTCCATAACATCGACAAAAATCAAGATAAATAAGTTAAACTGGCACCAATGTGTGTCCATCGAGACATGGTCTCAATATACAACATGACCTGTTGGGTCACCCCTTGACCTTGGACCTGAAGTCCAAATTTCTAAGTTGACTTAACCTGATCATCCTGAATATGATTCGAAGCGCCCGTGACGATACAAACACGATGCGTCAACATTATTACCATATCTTTATTAGCAAAACACTATTTGAGATACTGTTTTGCTAAAAATCGCCTTTTTGCCATTTGATGAGCTCTGGAGCTAACTATTAACCTTAGCTCAAATCTGAGGCACGGAAGTGGTATTGCTTTTTTCAAGACCATTCTATTGCTTTTTTCCGTTTGTTCCTAGTATCATAGTTCCCGAGATATGTGAGGGTGTTTCGAAGCGAAGTCCCTGAAACTGAAAACCTGACCTTTGATGACCTCCGGTGACCTCACTATTGACCATGAACAAAAATGTCCGAAATAGTTTCAAAATGCTTTTGACGAGCTTTCGAACGTGGTTTTTTCGTTTTTTGTCTACGTCCCATAGGAGCCGAGTTCGAGGGGGGGGGGCGTCGAAACGCCCCCCCCCCCTCTCCGGCACGGCGAAGGTGGCGCCGAGCACCGGCACGGCGCGGGGTTAAAGGACTGTCCCACCTGTGTGAAAGTTGTCGAATCACTCTAATTGTATGTGTCTACATGTCAGGCGAGGTCAGCTGAACATGTTCCGTTAACGTTTTTTTCCCCGAAAAATGCTTATCTTGGAAGATATTCAACTTTTAGTTTTAAGCGGAAAGTTGGGTCGGTGACGTCGATATGTTTTTTTAATAACGGAAATCCTTTGTGCTAGCAAATATAATACACAATTGTTTGTCGACATCTATTGCGCAGAAAAAAGCGAACCACACGGTATCTAGATTGGCTTATATTGCGACCACCCGGGGATTGAGAAATTGAAAGACGACAATATTCCAAGGCTGACCTTAAAACAAGGTCGACTATCATTACCAGTTGGGTAAAGAGACTACGGCTGTCGGTTTAGAGGCCCTATCAAATACCATGGGCCTCATTTTACAGATGTCCAAATCAAGCTCGAATATCTATTTGATTAAATCATTGTGGTTGTTTTAACACTGCTACCCATACTGATTGGCAATGCAAGCCATCACAATGGCTATTCAACTCAAATTTAATGTTAGTGGGATAGTCCCGTAATGGCATGTAGTGTTGCCTGATTTTCGCGTTCGCTGTTTCAGTGCCGAAGTATTGCCCTTCCCCTAGCTCAGTAGTGCAATAGTGCATCCAAACTGTATCAAACGCTCCAAACGCTCTGAATGTATCAATGAAAAGAAAACGAATCGTTCGTAGATCAGCTAATTGTCGCTTGGCTGGTCGGATGTGGCATTTGTGATAGCTCGTTGCCATTTTAATACGAAACCAGGACTGATGGTAATCCCTGTAGCCCTGCCTCACGCGTCCATTTGGTAGACCTACCTCGCTGGACTGGCTGATTCAAGGCCGTGGCTCTTTTTTTTTACGAGATAATTGAGAATGAGCTGGCTGAGACGTACCACGAGCTGTGGATCCGGCTGTGCTGGAGCTGATCAGGGCGGCAGGTGACAGGGTGAGTGACGCCACTGACATCTAGCGGACATCAATACAGACAGCTGTTTGTAATGGAGGCGCTAGGTGTGCATTGGGGGCATGGTAGCAGTTTTTCCATATCTGTTTTAATGGTGAATTTAATCCGGACACTGGAAAGCCGTATAATGAGGTTAATCCTCATCGACAGCAATGCGCTTTTACAATTTTATTACGCACGATTAATTGTCTTAATGGGATGAACGCTCCCATCTGGTTGAGGACAGGCCTCCCAGATGGGCGCCATATAACTATATTGTTGCGGCGCCCTTAAGCCCCAATCATCATCATCATCCAATCATCTATCATCATCATCATCATCATCATCATCATCATCATCATCATCATCATATATCATCATCATCCATCATCATCGTCGTGGTCGTCGTGGTCGTCGTGTCCGGTCGTGGGTCGTCGAGGTCGTCGTGGTCGTCGCTGGTCGTCGTGGTCCGTCGACGTTTGTCGTGGTCGTCGTGGTCGTCGACGTTTGTCGTGGTCGTCGGTGGGGGACGTTGTCGTGGTCGTCGACGTTGTCGTGGTCGTCGACGTTGTCGTGGTCCGTCGACGTTGTCGTGGTCGTCCGACGTTGTCGTGGTCGTCGCCGTTGTCTTGGTCGTCGACGTGTCGTGGTCGTCGACGTTGTCGTGGTCGTCGCGTTGTCGTGGTCGTCGACTTCCGTCCGACTTCGCGTCGTCAGACGTCGTCGTGGTCGTCGGACGTCTCCGTGGTCGTCGACGTGTCGTGGTCGTGGTCCGT
>JAXIVJ010005629.1:0-72544 GCA_036785665.1 Chirona hameri
AATGAGCTGATCCGCCGAGATGACGGTTCAAGGCTGAAGTACTGGGCATGAAGCGTGAACTTGACTCGGTAAAAAGCTGCCCTGCCCTGCCGGGACGGCTCTCCGGGACCAAGTATTGTCTGTCTGTTACAAGCTCGACAAGAGGGAAACCAGAATCGTCTGTCTTAATTAGTTGTTATTGTTGTTAGTTTACGAATTGATGCTTGTCTCATGTAAAAACTGCCCAAGTAAAACCGTCTTCCAATGTAGCCTGAATATTAAGTTTGTAAGTAGGTAGGAGAGCTGGTGTCGTCCTCCGCGACCTGTCGCATGTCCAGTGCGTGACGTGCTGAGCAGCTAATGTCCTTCAGCGTCGTCAAAATGGCGGCGTTCCTTGCACTGCCAGCCATCCTTGCAATCCCATTACTACGTCCTGTCTGAGCTGGCTGCACGCAGCTGCCGGTGAGCAGCGCTGAGTCCAGTCAGCACCACCTGCTGAGCTGCGTCAGCACCACCTGCTGAGCTCAGCAACACCTGGCTGTTCAGCTGCTCAGGGCGCACTCTGACCCGGCGTGACCCGGCGTGACCCGCACTGTAGGTATCTCCGCAGACCGCAGTACCCGCACCGCAGTGAGTCAGAGAGAGAGAGAGAGGGAGAGAGAGGGAGATGCGATCGGTCGCTGCGAGGGGTCGTTTCTCAGCAGTAGGCGGATACACGCCGCTTATTAAATCGTATCCGGTATTCCCGTGCGGCGTTTTATCTTCAGTCGGCTGAATATTCTCAATGTATACGTCGATCAGGGCTGGATCGGCGCGTCAGTCGCGGCAGCCGAGTGGCGTCCTAACCCAGCTCCCTGCGGTATCTAACCCAGCGCGAGCCACGGGCGAGATCATTGAGACACACTTATTTCTGTGGCTGTCACCCAGACAAGGTAACACTATCGTCTAACCCAGCTTCCTGTGGTATGCGCGAGCCACGGGCGAGATCATTGAGACACACTTATTTCTGTTCTGGCGAGGCCGGCAACAGAAGAAGAAAACGGGTCGCCTGAAAATGTGCCAAACGGTCGTGTTCTGAGCCTGCTGGCAGCGCGGCCAGCAGGCTGTCGGAGCCAATCGCTGGCGTCTGGACCTGCTCTCTCTCTCTCTCTCTCTCCTGCCGCCGCCGCCGCAGCAGCAGCGAAACAGCAGGACTCCCCTCGGGCGGTCACGTGGCCTTGTGGCGGGTACCCGTTCCAGTCACGTGGCCGTGTGGTTAGTGCCCTCCTCTGGTCACGTGGCACTGCGGGCGGACACCAGCCCGGGCCCATGGCAGCCGAAATCGATATGTTCCGCTGCGGCGACCGGCTTCAGTGCTGACAGCGCCCGCACCCTCCGGCGGTGCTGCCTTGTTACACGAGCAACCCCGCGCCGCTGAAGGGACTATGGTGATATATGCGACGATGAATGGATAATATCGGCTGTGTTGGCGGCGATGACCAATACCCATGCCACACTCGGCTGCACCCCATACTGCTGCCGCTGGATGCTATGCCGCTGGATGCTATATGCCTTCTGACGGAGGACCCGGCGGCCACCAGCGCGACCACCAGCACATGGGTACGTGCGTCGTGCAAGCTTCGGGTTTCACCGGAGCTGGTGATACGATCATGCCATGAAGAGGCCCAGCTGCAGTGGATGCATTTAATGGCTGACGTTGCATTGGAATTTATGTGTGTTACATCATCAGGGAGATCGTGTAGTGAATTGAGGGATGAGGCCGTTCGGCGCCTTTCAATGACGAAACAACGTGTGAACTCCGCACATGGCTGGGCCTCAGGAAATATCGACTGGTTAACATGGTATTTCCCGTTGAATATATGCAGTTCGGGTCAACACAAGCCACAAGTACACCACACCATATACGCTGCAGTGACCTGCTAGTCAGACCTGCTCTGCAGTCCCGTCTGTCGGACCGTGCGCCCTGGTGCGGAGGCGCCACGCTTGGGGACCTCTCGCGGCGCCACGCTCGGGGACCTCTCGCGGCGCCACGCTCGGGGACACCTCTCGCGGCGCCACGCTTGGGGACCTCTCGCGGCGCCACGCTCGGGGACACCTCTCGCGGCGCCACGCTCTGGGACACCTCTCGCGGCGCCACGCTCGGATACCTCTCGCGGCGCCACGCTCGGGGACCTCTCTCGCGGCGCCACGCTCGGGGACCTCTCGCGGCGCCACGCTCGGGGACACCTCTCGCGGTGCCACGCTCGGGGACACCTCTCGCGGCGCCACGCTCGGGGACACCTCTCGCGGCGCCACGCTCGGGGACACCTCTCGCGGCGCCACGCTCGGGGACACCTCTCGCGGCGCCACGCTCGGGGAACTCTCGCGGCGCCACGCTCGGGGACACCTCTCGCGGCGCCACGCTCGGGGACCTCTCGCTGGAATGCCTGTCGAATGGCTGACTGTATGAAGTGGCCGCAGACTCTGGGATGCCTCTTCAATGGTTGACCGAACGGGCGCAGGGTTGCCTCTCTGATGACTGACCGGAGGGAGTGGCTGTGCCGACGGACACAGGCCCGATCTGCCGCCGCCGCCGCCGCCGCCGCCGCCGCCGGTCGCCCGTCACCGGTCGCCCGTCGCAGAGACGACCCTGCGTAACGCAAACTGTCGATGACACGATGCACGCGCTGAGGTCCGCCGGCGCTGACGCTGGTCTGCTGACGCTGGTCTGCTGACGCTGGTCTGCTGATGTCAGCCCGCTGCTGCCGCTGTCCGCTGCGGCTGCACGCTCGGTCTGGCCAAGACCGGTGTCCTGTAGTCACCAGGGACGACACACCCCACGAGAGACCAGGCTCGGTGCCCGGCCAGCCAGCCGGCGCAGAGCGGCTGCAGTTGTTTGCTTTCAGACTGTCCGGCGTTCATTCATTGAGAGCAACTGTTGCCGAAACTTCTGCAAGACCGTCTGCCCCGTCTTGTTTTGCTTGCGCTGTAGTTTGTCATTGTTAATTCGTTGTTGTTTTGTTTTTTTATCGGTTAAACTGCTCGTTGAGCCACTGAATCGAGACCGTTTCCATATCGTGTAAGGTTATTTGTTTCGTTTTCGATTGCTATCGTTTTCGTTGTTTTTACGTTGCGAGCCAGTGCGTGTGTGTGTGTGTAATCTCCGGGATGTCTGCACTGTTCCACTGTTGCACTGTTGCACTTCTATTTCATTTCTGTATCTGCGGGTTGGATATATCTAAACAACTGAAATAATGCGCTTAACCTTACCTGCTCGGTAAACTTTACCTCTGGGTGATGTCAGCCTGCGCAGTGATAATTCTCTGAAAGCTATCTGAGTGCGTTGAACGGACGCTGAGCGCACTAGGCTTTTCACGCCTAATGAGGACCGCCTTGAATTCTGCCCACTGCGCATATCTGTGAGCTGACAGTGCAGCATTTTGCGCAGACAACAGCAGCAGCGGGGTGGGTGTCCGGTGTTTGAGAGACGGGGCGTGCGGCCGTGCGCGCGGTAGCTGCCTGTTTGCTCAGAGGTGGTGCGTGTGGGGAGGCGGTGGTCCTCTCAGCACCCCCCCCCCCCCCGCCTCACAGCGCCAGCATTCCTCGGACGTGCCGACCCATCAGATCGGACTGCCCCGCGGCGGCCGGCAGCGCCGCACGGCAGCAGCGGCCGCCGTGTTTTCCGTTTGTCGCGAGCTCGCGCCTGGCGCGGCCCGGCGCGGCTCGGCGCGGCGGTGCTGCCGTGGCAAGGGTTAATTGGGACGAGGTACGCCCGTGGGCCTGACGGGGCCGAGTACGCGCTATCGGGAGCGATCTATCTCCGGCCTGAGCCGTCTGATCAGACCGCCGTCAGCCCCGGGTCCAGACGGGGCCCTAGGATGGGGGGGGGATGGGGGAAGCACATGAAGAGACGGGAGATAACGAGATGCCATGGGAACGCGATAAATTGTCGGCTGCCTGATTGCAGGGAGGGAAAAACACAGAGGAGTGATAAGGGAATTGGATGCTGTGGTGCACGGAAATGCCCCATTGTTATATAGTTACATCTTGATTTATTTAGATATTAAAGAGCGCCCACCTGGCAATGGAAAGATAAAGCAATACAAAGATTCACGAAATAGTAATAAATGTGCATTTTGTAATTCTAAAGATAGCAACGCTTTGCGAAATCAAAATAAAACAAATCAAAGCTAGAACATACATGAGAAAGCAAACCGATAGAAGGATAGGTACATACATGATACACACTTGAATCATACAATTTTATGTCGCCTTTTGTGTAAGTTTGTGCAGAATTTATTTGTATAACATTTCATGACTAAATATTTCCAGCGAACAGCTTATCAAAATAATCCTCACGGATTCACCTGAACAAAATACAGGGCCATTCCGCAGAACTAGTATCACCCTACCCGGCATCCCTTCTAAACCCTTCTAACCCTTCCTCTGCCGGCGACCTTCCCTTCTCACCCCGCGACATTCCCGTGCCTTTCTCCGGCTCGGCTTTCCTCAGGACGACCCTCGCTGTTCCGGCGGCCTGCCACCGCCACCGCATTCGCCGCCGCCACCGCCACCGCATTCGCCGTCACCGCCGCCGCCGCTGCCGCGCTGGCCGGTACGCAGCGCTGTACTATCCATGAATAGCGCCTGCCACGGCCCGCTGCCGCCGGCCCGCTGCCGGCCGTGACCGTTGTTTTGGCAGAGGACATGATGATGGCGGCGGTACGCGTTGGAATTGTGTCGGATTTTTTTACGAGAGAGCCCCGGGCGGCGGGACCCCGGGCGGCGGGACCCGTGCGTGGCGGCGCGGCGCGGCGGCTGAGGACTGGGGGTGTCGGGAATGGTGGGTCCGCACGGGGATCGCGCGGTGGGAAGGTCCTGCCCGGAGGCCGGGCCGATCGAACCGTCAGGGTCCCGGTGATTGTCCTGGTAATGGGTTCCGTTTACGGCAGATGGGGATGTACCGAGCCCCTGCTGATGGCGAAGATAGATGGACGAAGGCCATTCAGGGATGTTCAGTTCAGGTAAACCTCTTTGTTGAGGTTAAATTCCATTCCTAGATGTTCAGCTAAATTTTCTGAATCACTCAGTTTATGGTTTCTCGTTATTTCTAGACATAAATGTGTATGGAACTTACAATGAAAGACTCCATATGTATATCTTGAGAGTTAGAAACATGGCCATTCTCATCCGTGTTGTTCTGGCGCCCATTAATGCCGATTGCCGTCACGTCGGACGCACCATTGCACCTGTCGTGCCGGATGTTAGTAATAACGGTGCTGTGTTGCCGGACCTGGACTGACCACCCATCGCTCACCACTGTCCAGTTGGCGACAGAGCCGGGTGCCAGGCCGTCACCGGGGCTATGACTGACCGTCACCGGGGCTATGACTGGCCGGCACCGGGGCTATGACTGGCCGTCACCGGGGCTATGACTGGCCGTCACCGGGGCTATGACTGGCCGTCACCGGGGCTATGACTGGCCGTCACCGGGGCTATGACTGGCCGTCACGACAGTGTGACTGGCCGTCACCGGGGCTATGACTGGCCGTCACCGGGGCTATGACTGGCCGTCACCGGGGCTATGACTGGCCGTCACCGGAGCTATGACTGGCCGTCACCGGGGCTATGACTGGCCGTCACCGGGGCTATGACTGGCCGTCAACGGGGCTATGACTGTCCGTCACCGAGGCTATGACTGGCCATCACCGGGGCTATGACTGGCCGTCACCGGGGCTATGACTGGCCGTCACCGGGGCTATGACTGGCCGTCACCGGGGCTATGACTGGCCGTCACCGGGGCTATGACTGGCCGTCACCGGGGCTATGACTGGCCGTCACCGGGGCTATGACTGGCCGTCACCGGGGCTATGAATGGCCGTCACGACAGTGTGACTGGCCGTCATGGAGCCACGACCGATCGTCACGGGCTGGACGCGTCAGCACGACACTCTCACCCGTGTCACATCTCCGGCCGTGTCACCTCCTGCCCTGCCATGTCACCTCCCGGTCAGTCGGTGTCACCTCCTGGTCAGCCGGTGTCACCTCCTGGTCAGCCGGTGTCACCTCCTGGTCAGCCGGTGTCACCTCCTGGTCAGCCGGTGTCACCTCCTGGTCAGCCGGTGTCACCTTCTGGTCAGCCAGTGTCACCTCCTGGTCAGCCGGTGTCACTTCCTGGTCAGCCGGTGTCACCTCCCGGTCAGCCGGTGTCACCTCCTGGTCAGCCGGTGTCACCTCCCGGTCAGCCGGTGTCACCTCCCGGTCAGCCGGTGTCACCTTCTGGTCAGCCAGTGTCACCTCCTGGTCAGCCGGGGTCACCTCCTGGTCAGCCGGTGTCACTTCCTGGTCAGCCGGTGTCACCTCCCGGTCAGCCGGTGTCACCTCCTGGTCAGCCGGTGTCACCTCCCGGTCAGCCGGTGTCACCTCTCGGTCAGCCGGTGTCACCTCCCGGTCAGCCGGTGTCACCTTCTGGTCAGCCAGTGTCACCTGCTGGTCAGCCGGTGTCACCTCCTGGTCAGTCGGTGTCACCTCCTGGTCAGCCGGTGTCACCTCCCGGTCAGTCGGTGTCACCTACCGGTCAGCCAGTGTCACCTGCTGGTCAGCCGGTGTCACCTCCTGGTCAGTCGGTGTCACCTCCTGGTCAGCCGGTGTCACCTCCCGGTCAGTCGGTGTCACCTACCGGTCAGCCGGTGTCACCTCCCGGTCAGCCGGTGTCACCTCCTGGTCAGCCGGTGTCACCTCCTGGTCAGCCGGTGTCACCTCCTGGTCAGTCGGTGTCACCTCCGGTCAGCTTTATCAGATCACGGTCGGTCATTCGTCTGTCCTGCGTGGTGATTTAGACAGCAGAGGGTGCGGTGTTTTCGGGCCCCTCGCTGGGCGCGCTGTGTGACCCCGGGGTCAGTCACGTGCCGCCCGCAGGGGGTCGGAGAAACCCTAACCTCGACCGGGACCGCCCACTGCCATGTCCACCCCTACCCCGCCTGTTGACTCAGGACTCCGACCTCTGTCCGCCGCTAACCTGTTGTTGACGAGTTCGTTCACTCTCCACTACCTACCCACCTCTGTTCTGCCCACCTCTATTCTGCTGAGAGGGATAGGTAGTAGAGGTGGGACCGAAAATGGATATCTCATCTGATGGGCCACCTGGTGGACACTCCGGAGTCCCGGACGTTACTATTTACAGACCAGCGTCCGCTCGGAAGCCGGGTGGCCCGCCCCCTGACCGCCGGGCGTTCTGCGCGGTGCACTGTTTACCCGTGTCTGATTACCAACATTACCAGCGAGTGCGACTCGTGTGAGCGGCGCTCGAGTGCTGGTAATGAGCAGCTCTGCGATGACAAACAGAGACAAGCGAACCGCCGCCGGCCCCGCGATTCCGGCGACGTTATCTGAGCTCCGATGTGGCGCTGTGAACGCCGCCGCCGCCGCCGCTGCCGCCGTCGCCGCCGCCGCCCCCGCCCCCGCCCCCGCCCCCGCCGCCGCCGCCGCCGCCGCCGCCGCGCCAGCCTCCCCAGCCACGCCATGCCGGGTATCTATGGCCGTTTGTTGTGTCCGTGGTCTGGGCCCAGAGCTGGTGTGTAATTGGAAAACTATGGGAGTCTCGGAGCTGCGATAGACACCGCTGTGGGGATGTGGGACCGTAATGCGTCGATTCCCAGCCGGGCTCGTGAGCGGTGGCAAGATGGGAGAGTCATGACTCGACTGGGGTCATGGGGTGACCGTGACGTCATTTGATAGGTGGTACGGTTTTGGATGGAAACGTTCGCTGTGGCGTTTCTTAACACTGTTGTACGATTTTGGATGGAAATGTCCGCCGTGACGTTCTTAAATATGTTGTGCGGTTTTAGATGCAAATGTTCGCCTTGACGTATTCAATATTTGTGTAAGGTTTTGGATGGAAACGTCCTCCGAATGTTGCCGACAGCCGTGCAAAAGTGTCGCTTTCGTCACTCATCTGTGCGCGTGTGCGCGGTGTTACGGCGTCGTATGCGTGTCCTAACGACGCTGTGATGACCCCCGCTGGGACTGTGATGTCACAAAGCCTAGGTCAACACCCAGACAGCATAATGAGATATTAATGACGCTAGGGCCACGCCCATTACTGCGCTCAGTCAGGCGCGTAACCACCACTGGGGTCACTGGGGATCAGCCTCCAGTAACATTTTCGGATTTTAACAGTACGCGTATGGGCGTTGCATGGAAAGATTCGACTTCAAAGTGCCTCCGTCCCCACCTACTTTCGGAAGGTGGTTACGCCTTTGCGTTCAGTCGGTGTATTATCAGCCTCCCACAACGCCCAGAATTCCGAACATAGACTCTAAATCCCGAACTAGACGCACATATGAAGAGCTGGGGCAGCCAGATGGGTGATGTGCGGTGCTGTCCTGACGCCTTGGTGTAACTGGCTATCACATGGGGACAGTGAATATTAGAGGGTATCGCAGACGCATGCCTGCGAAATAATTTGACAGACGCCGAATGATTATCACGTCTGTGTATTATTTTAGTTTCCATCTTTTCGATAAATGTAGGTACATATATGCTTTCGAAAAATTCCAGGAGTTTGTTTATTTACTTATTTTACTCATCTTATTTAGATGGTTATACAAATTACAGCGGTTTTCTTGTTATAAAGGATTTTAAAAGTACTTCACAATCCCAATGGGTGACATCAGTAACTGAAGGGAAACTTCTTCGTTGACGGAACCTCTGCTCTCAATCCCGAACTATACGCATTTCGCATGCCCTGTCCTGTCTATCTTCCGTTCTGGAGCCTTCAGTACATCGGTTACCAGTCCCGTTCTTATCAACTCCACCAGTGCTCGGCCGAACCAGCTGGCTTCGCGCCAGGACACCCCACCGCCGCGGTCTCCGCCGGAATAAATCTATCCTCCTCCGCACTCTAAATACCGGCGAAACCGGATTCGTCATGATTTCTCCTCCGCCTCTGGGCCGCCTCCCATGCTCCCATGCTGTGCGCGTCGCCCATGAGCCTCTCGAATCTCTCACGCGACTGTGATGCTTCCGTTCTGCCCTCGGGCTACGTTCGGTGAGTGACCCGCTCAGCGGCTGCTTATTTTCGAGAGCGCGTCTCGTCCTTGCGATGTATGTTTGTGGTGGTGGCGACCTCGCGACCTCGCCCGAGTTTTCCGGCTCCGTGCCTCAGGTAGGTGTGGCCCGACCGGCGCCTGGCGCTCCGCCGACCGCCCCGCCCCCGCCCCCGCCCCCGCCCCCGCCCCCGCCCCCGCCCGGTGTCTGCCTCCATCTCAGTTTTGGCACCGGGTGGCGGGCGCCGCGGTCGCCAACGGAGGGCACCGGCGCGGGTCTGATGGTCCTCAAGGCACAGCGGGCGGTGCAGCTGTGTCAGCGTGTGTGTGTGTGTGTGTGTGTGTGTGTGTGTGTGTGTGTGTGTGTGTGTGTGTGTGTGTGTGTGTGTGTGTGTGTGTGTGTGTGTGTGTGTGTGTGTGTGTGTCCGGTGCCGCTTTGTTCCCACCGCATGTTGTTGAACGCGCAGCCCATGTCAAAACTGCGCCGCCGCCGCCACCCCTGCCCGCCAGGTGGCGTGTGGGGCCGGGGCAAATACGGCGCATTGTGCGTCTGTTGGCGCACGCGCCGCGCCCGGCCGCGCCCGGCCGCGCCACTGATTGTCTCCTGCGGCTGATAGCGCGCCGTCGATTGTCTCTGGCGGCGTCCGAGCAGATTACGTTTCTGGGCCGGCCGAGCGGCGGGTTGGCGGGGTAACGACGGAGGGGAGGGTAACGGGGTAACGGGGTAACGGGGTAACGGGGTAACGGGTAATCCACACTGGTGGCGGCGGTCGGGCCCAGTCAGATCCACTTACCAGGTGCATGGTAATGAGACTGCAGCGGCAAGGCCCAACAGACGGGACTGACAGGCCGGCCTGGGGAACATTCTTTGGCTCATGCATATATGCGAGACGCGGCGCTGGGTAAGTGAAAAACCCGTGGCAGACTTTGCGAGTAATTAAATGTCATCATCTATTAGGCCCGCCCAGGTGGATCAGATGATTCCCATTAACCTCCTGCCACAGGCATTTCAATTGCTTGTCTGTGTTTGCCTGCATGACCATTATTAATTACCCCCATATGATCGGCGTATTTCCTCCCATTCCTGCTCACAGCGTCCGATACAATTCCTCCCATCGCATATCTTACCGTATAAACCTGAAACAATTGCTCCCACCATCCAAAAGAGTTCCTCCCACCTTCCTCCCACGGTTCCTCCTCGGTCTAGAGTAGTTCCTCATACTGCTTGGAACACTTTTTCCCACACTGGCGGATCCAGCCTCTCTACGTGGGGGGGGGGGGTCTTTTTGTGGCAAAAAAGTACCCCCATTTTTTCCCTCCGCGGATTTGCGCCGGTCACCTTATTTTGGTATTCGAGCTTAATATTTTTTCCCGAGAAAAAACGCGATATTCCGTACTCCGTAGCATATACACATATAAGTAATAATAACGTTTATCTCATACCAACGCGCAGGGGCGTCGTCGATAATTTTTTAGTGGGGTGTCGGCTGAAATGACGAAAAAATGTAGCCCATTTTTGTATGGTTTATTTAAGCCTTTGCAGCATTTTTAATGTGGATTTGCATATTATAGTAGGCAGGTACTTGTTATTTAGCGCCGTCAAGCAGCGCGATTTTTTGCGGGTTTGCCCGATACAACCCAGAAAGATAGGCGGTGGGCCTTGTAGAGGATAAGAAGGTAAACATGTTATTCATTAAATTCAGCGTTACGACGAACCGAAGACTATGACGATGGCTTCGTTATGACGATGTCTACCGATGTGACGCCGCGAAGCGGCGTGAACATTTTAATGTTAGGTCGTGGAAAACGAAATTTTCATATTGGAACCAGACCGTGATTGGAGCCAAGCCTTGCAGATAACCCCTTTTCCTGGTTGCACATCTCGGTATGATTAAAAATATTGTCATGAAGGTATTTTTTCATATACCTACATCTCGGATAGTAAATCACGATGACCGGTGACAGTCAGCGCTGAATAGTACATATGATAATAATAACTGTATACATATGTACCGAACTGTAACAAACAACTGGTAACAGCGCAAATGGTTTGAAAGCAGCGATTGAGGCAGGACGACTTTTCCGCGCATAAATGGTCCCTGTGGATCTGGAGGAGCCTGGTGAGAGATGGCTTGGGGATATGGCAGGGGCGCAGGAAGTATGTTCAAGTTGAGGGGGCCAGAGACATTCTGAAGTCGATTCTTTCCATGCAACGCCCATAGGCGTAATGTTAAAATCCAAAATGTTTGGGGGGGGGGGAGGGGTCGGCGGTCGGCTGCCCCCCCCCCCCCCCCTTCCCCCTGTTCCTACGCCTATGGGAGATGGTCCTGGCCTGGTCCCCACTATTAGCTCTTCGGGCCAGCAAGTTGGGCGCCGCTGGGGCAGCGTCCGGGTGCCGATGTCCGCGTCTTTGCGTTCGCGTCGCCTTTTTCGGAACTCGGTAGGACTAGCTAGCTAAACATGTAGCCCGCTTGAAAGTTAATATCTTATGAAGGGAGTTGGTCCTGGCCCTGGGGCCAGCAATTACCGCCAAGAAGAGCCTCTACCAGACACGTATTTAAATAAATTTCCCCATTTTCCAAATTTTTATAAGCAATTGCGAAACTTGTGTTATGCCGCGAAGCGGCGCGAAATTTCCCGGTTTTTGACTGTGAATAGATGGATTTTGACTGCTGCAAAGACAATTTTTACGATTTTACGGTAAATTGGGAACGCGCGGGGGGTGGGGGGGGGGGGGGGGGGGCATGCTTGTATTGAAGCCCCCCGCCCCAGATTCCTGTGGGGGGGGGGGGGATTTGCCCCTGATGTCCCCCCCCTGGATCCGCCAGTGCCCTCCCATCATTTTGCATAGTTTCTCCTGCCTTCCACTTACCAGCACCTACAGTTCCTCCCATTATCAGGTACCGTTCCTCGCTAATCAGTTCTGTTCCTCGCCATCCGGTACTGCTCCTCGCGGCCTTCGGTTTAGTTCCCAGCGTTCGGTACCGCTCCTCTCCCTACCCAGTCCTCTTCGACTCAGCAGATCTCTCCGTAGAGGTCCACGCATACCACGCACCCGCTCATGAGTCCCTCCGGCCGGTGAATGCTAATGGCTCGTTTATCCGGTCTAATTAACGGGAAGCCGCGCCGCGCCATCGGACCGGGTATGTGGCCAATTAATGCCTGTGACGTCATTAATGACGCCATCACTGCGTACACAGACCGCGCGGCGCCCGCCGTTCTTCCGGGTGGCCCATCGAGCCCGCGAAAGCATAGGTGGCCACCAGTTCGTCACAAACCATGAGTCGGCAAATCGACATTTTGCCTGATCTTACCTCCCCGGGGTGTATCACGAACGAAGGCAATATCACTCGAAAGATCGACGATGTGTTTGTCTGCCTCGCCAGGGTGAATCACGAACTAGGTTTCCCGGTCTCCGGAGAACGACGCCAGCGGCCCAGTTCCCGGAAGTCCTATTCGAGATTCGAGTCATTCGAGTTTCGAGTCAGAACGCGGCACTAGTCTCTGACTCAGACCCGAGTCACGCGCGGACCTACTGCCGCGGTCGGCGGCGCCCACATCAATCGGCTGAGTGCTGCTCGTCTCTCGAGCCGTATCTCTTCTCAGCGGCGCCGTCTTGTCTCGTCTCGACGGTGCGGAGGCGTTCAGGGCACGAGGAGCGGTTCTGGAGGTTGTCCGTAGCGAGTTTCGTGGGCGTCGGGAGCGGCAATGGATTGACTGCAATGGACGGTCGTGGGCGGGACCGACTGTGTGACACGGTTGGCTGGCAGTCTATGTCTCCTGTCTCTCTGTCTCCTGTCTCTCTGTCTCTCTGGCCTCGACCGGGTGATGGCCAAGCCGGTCAGTGGCAGACCGGGTAATGACCAGAGTGGCTGCAGCGGTCAGTCCCTGCAGAACGGTCACCGCCACCGCCGTCAACTGCAGAGTCGCCCGCTAACCGACCGCTAACCGCCACTGCTGTCTACTGCAGAGAGGTCCGCTAACCGCCACTGATGGGCCGCTACATTTACCGGCTCGTTAGCCTGTTAGCGCCCCCTCCTGCGCGACAGGAAAGGACCTGGAGATGCTGGAATGGCTCTGGAGAGTCATAAAGTCCTGCATAGGTTAGTTGGAACTAGAGCGCCTGTCTCGGTTTGTGAGACTTGATGCTGTCACCGCGTTGTGAGTTGCAGTCAAGCTTTGCTGCGCCCGGTGTGGGATCGATCCCACCGTTTCTAACCACGGTTATGTGGATATTCACACCGCTATCTCGTGGGGGATGCGATTGAATGGCAAGACTTATTTCGTTGCTCTCAACGTGCCGTGATTGAGAGATCCTGATCAATATTGGCAGCGTGGCCGATATTGATCGATATTGACCCTGGATGCCGGCCCCACGATCCCTAGTCATCTCACATACCGCGAAATCGTTTGGCTCGCCAGCACGGTTTCACTCGAAGCGACTCGATACTTGATAGTCATGAGGCTAGCCTACGACTCAGCTTCTAGCCGGATGCATAAATACCGAAACTGTGTTCAGCACGTCCGATCTGTGGGCGCTGTGCCGATCTCGGATGCCTGGGTTGGCCGGCAGCGACTCATTGGGCGCGTGCCTGTTGGAAACTTAGAACTGGATCGCTCTGAATCAGATGGTCGGTCGTATATCTGACGCCTGTGTGTCTAACATGATCCGAACAGTGTAAAAATCGATCCTCCAGGCTCGGGGGGACCACCTTCTGGACCATGCGGGTCCACCACTGTTGTACGACACGTCCTGCAAAGCTGATCCCACTGTTTTGAACACATCGGTCTGATTCAGTGCGATTCTAGACGACCGTTTCAGCTGCATACGTGTCAGTTGTCTTCAGGACGGATGACCGGCCGCTTGTAACCTTCGTTATGTCTTGCATGCCTGGAGTTTATCGTGATTCTACTGATAAGCAAAGGGGATATATTCGACCGCAAACAACTGGTTTTGCATGAGAAGTTCGTACACGACTTTTTGTCCCAGATACCACTGCCACCGCGACCACTGACTGGTTTGCAAGAATTGCGTTGTCCACCCGTATGTCTCGGCGTCTATAGGGTTCGTACGCCTCCT
Source organism: Chirona hameri (assembly GCA_036785665.1). NCBI lineage: Eukaryota > Metazoa > Arthropoda > Thecostraca > Balanomorpha > Balanidae > Chirona > Chirona hameri. Next base: position 14,086 of record JAXIVJ010005629.1, read on the forward strand.
CACCCTTCTGACATAATATGTATGACGTCAGTTTTGCTGCTGACAGCACGATTTTCCAGAGACGTGTCCGATCGCAATTAAGCGCCCGTCCGGTTTGGCAATCGTAATTCACGTTTGCATTGTTTGAGCTGACACTGAGATGATTATCGCTGTATTTATTTCCTCAATGAAATGTGTCCGCCACACACGCTATGGCGACCGCGGCTGATTTGCAACAACGATCAAAGGTACCAGGAGTTAATTGTCTGATTGTAGTCGAGGTTTTAACGTGCGTACTCATAGTAAATCAATCCGTTCTTTTTATATTTCATTACCAGCTGCATTTTCTTTTTTCTTATATTCGAGACAAAGTGGCATACCGACCTTTCTTCCTTTCTTAGAGCCTCGTCTCCGCCCTAATGCACACGACATTACAAAGCAGGGCTGGCTGATTTAGACAAAACAGGTTCAAAATGCTTTAGACATTTAACGGATCAATGACAGCACACGTCATAAAATATAAATTATACACGTGCAGACTGGATATCGAATGTGATAAGCTTCGTGCGCTGATTTAACGGTCTGTGTCGGTAGAATAGAATAGAATATAGAATATATTTCAAGCCCATCCAGCTATGTGCTGGCTTTTCATGTGCTCGCGTTAATGACATGGATACATCAGGAGGAAACAGCATTCACACACATCGCACATACAACACATGTAAAAATTTCGCACTATAGCCGCCGTGCCAGACCCAGCTGTTCAGTGATCCTCCTCCGGAACACCGCAACACTAGTCTCCCTAGTGTCGGACGGCAGGCCGTTGTACGCTCGGGCGGCTCGATAAACAAACCGCCGCCTCCCTGACTCGGTTCTGATGCGAGGCATGGACAGTAGATCATCCTGTCTGGTCGATCTTTGCCTCACACTTTGAACGGTGTGGAAGTGGCGCGCAAGGTCACTCGGCTGTCCCTGAGTCATGATGACTTTAAGTAAACATAGTGTGCGGTACATAACGAGGTCCTGGGCAGGTAACCAGTTTAACTCATGTAATACGTCACGTACGTGATCACACTTGCGCCGTCCTGATACTACTCGCGCACAGAAGTTGAGCAGTTTTTGTATGCGCGTCACTGCTTGTGCGGTACCGTTTCCGTATACAGCGATACCGTAGCGAATCAGTGCAATCACCAGTCCGTTCACTATTGTCGGTAGCACATCATGAGGGATGCAATGCTTCGCGTGGCTGAGACCAATCAACAGTCCAGTGCACTTTGCTGCCAGTTGGTTGATATGAGGTTCGAAAGACAAATACCGATCCATCACTATCCCTAGGTTTTTAACACGCGGTATCTCTTCTACAGTCACACCGTTTACAGAGATGGAAGTTTTTGGGAGGTCCTGGAGCATTTGACGAGTGCCAAAAACGATCAGTTGGGTCTTGCTAGAGTTGACTTTCATTTGATTTTGGGTGAACCACTGGAACAAAGTACACAGGGTCGACTCCATGCGCTGAATGAGATCGGCAATGTCACGTTTATGTCCGGTAACGAGAATTTACGTATCGTCGGCATACTGGGTGATGCTAACATTGTCATCGATAAACAGGCTAAGGTCGTTGGAGAAGATGTTGTACAAAAGGGGTCCTAGCGATGTGCCCTGATAAACTCCGATTGGGTTTCTAACCGCCTTGGACGAACGCTGGCGTCCATCAGGAGTGCTAAATCTGACATGCTGGTAGTGGTCTGAAAGGTAGCTTGTGAACCAGGAGCTATCTACGCCATAGAGTTCTAGTTTTTGGATCAGTTTTGAGTGGCTGACAACATCGAAGCATTTACTTAAATCTAACAGCACAAGGAGAGAAATTTCGCCGTGATCCATGCCCTGAAGCACCCGGTCTGTGACATTTATCAGTGCTGTCTCGGTAGAGTGGAAGCGTCGGAAGCCGTGTTGTGTGCACGAGAACAGATGGTTTGTATCGAAGTAGGCATACAGCTGCTTGTGGACAATACGTTCTACTATTTTGGCCAAGCAAGGGACGAGTGAGATTGGTCTGAAGTTAGCAGGGTCTCTGATGGAGCCCGATGACTTGTATATGGGCTGAACAACCGCGACTTTCCACGAATCTGGTACAACGCTGGTGGCTAGACTGGTGTTCACAATGCATAAAACGACATGCCAGATAGCACTACAACACTTTTTAAAGAACGCCATGGACAGTCCGTCAGCACCGCACGCTCCACTACTGTTCATTCTGGCCACCATGTCCTGCAGCTCGGCGCCGGTCACCGGCCGGACAGCGAACCTGTCCGACCCCACCCGAGGTAGGCGGATCGGCAGTTCCGCAGCAGCGGCCGGTTTTCCCGCGGCAACGGCTGCGGCTGTCTTGGTGCCGATCTCCGCGAAGTATCGGTTGAGTGTGTCAGGGTCGATGTCGGGAGTGGTTGTCTGGGCGCTCCTCTTGCTGGCGATGATGGGACGCACGCAGCGGTACATGGAACCTGGGCCCGTCTCAGCTATGCGCTGTCTAATGTTGTCTCGTGAGTCGCGCTGAATAGCCGAGCGGGTCAGCCGGTTAAGCTCCTTGTACCGCGCGCGGTCTCCCTGCCGTAGGGCCGCGCGCCGCTCCGCCATGATTCGCCGGGTCCCCTCGGAGACGGGTGGCGGGTGGGGGTTACGAATGCGGACTCTTCGGACCGGGGCCAGCTCGTCCAGTACGGCTGTAAGTTGGTCGATCAAAAAGTCACTCTGCCGCTGCACATTATCAGTGACGAAAACTGGAGACCAGTCCACGCCACCGAGCCGGGCACGGAACCTGTCCATATCAATGGATTTCCAACTACGGGTTTGCACTACAACGGGGGTCGGGCGGCATTTGCGAATGCGCATCAGGGCATGAGTGGAATGATGGTCACTAAAATCACACTGACGCACACCTGCTCGAACCACCATGTCTGCACAGTTGGTAACGATGACGTCGAGCACAGACCCGGAGCCGGGATACGTCGCGTCACTGATGATCTGTGACAGTGAATACTTCTGGAACAGTCTGGTGAGATGACCGCCGGGCGTGTTCCCAGTGGTCACCCGTAAGTCACAGTTGAGGTCGCCGGCTAAGACGAGAAGACCGCGGTTGTCCGTCAGGACGGTCTGTATTTCCGACTCAAGCTGCTCAAGGTCGGCCGTCAGCTGGGCGCCAGCAGGTGAGGGAGGACGGTACATGGCACATATGACAATGCCTCTGTCACGCCCAACGCTCACGCGGGCCCAGACTGTCTCAAGTTTTGTGGTCGAGTTGTCAGGCTCAGGCTTGGGTAGGGCTTTTATCTGAAAGCCATCGCGGGCTAGAATCGCCACGCCCCCAAAGCCGCGACCGCCAGCTCGGTCGGCTCTGATCAGCTGATATCCGGGAAACGCCACGAGACGATTGGGCACACGCGGCTTCAGCCAGGTCTCCGAGAGGATGATGATGTCTGCTCCCGTGTCAGATATCTCACAACGGAGTGGGAGAATCTTGGGCAGAAGTGACTGGACGTTGAGAGATGTCAGAAGAAGCTCGTCACGTCGTCGGTCACGAAGCAGCGGCGGATCTTGATTGGTCGGCATTTGACGCTCCGGTCCATCCGGTCGAACTGGGTGGTTGACATCGGCGTGGTGTTCTTGTGATGGTGGCAGGTGACCCTCTACACGGCGGAAGCTGTCACTTCCAGAGTCTTCCTGACAGCCGTCGGCTGTCAGGCCCGGTCTGCCCCGGGTTTGGACCACTGGACTCTCCTCTATGCCAGGGGCGAGTCCAGGGTCCGACAGGGGGATCAGGGCTCGGCCGTAGTCCTGACGATGGTGGTGCTCGTCGTAGATAGCACGGAGTCGACGTGCTTGGACTATGCGGCCGGCCCTTCTCCCCCTGTAGCGCCGCCTTACTCCGCCCCTCCTACCCTCCTCGGGGCGCCGGGCGGGAGATTTATGGCCGTCCGTCGTTCGACGGGGACCGGAGCGGAGCGGGCCGGACCCGGCCCCGTCTGGGCGATCGTCGGCGGCGACGTTGAGATTCGGGTAGAAGTAAATCCGGCGAGCTGATTGGTGAGCAGAACTGGGTAGAGAACGGTAGAAGGACGGTGCCGTTCGACAAGGGCCATGGCTGAAGTTCTGAGAGATTTTCGACAGATGAAAAAGGCTATTTTGCACTGTACAAGTCTCACAACTGCACTAAAAATCACTGTATTCGATCCACAAAATATGTTTCTTGATGAGTGACAAAACTTGTTGTGAACAAACACTTAAATCCGCACTAAAACTCGACGAAACGGAGGAGCGACGCGCGAGGCGGCAGCCGGTAGGAGGCGCCGCGAATCAGGGTACGGTAACTGGGTGACATTATAACTGAGCGATTTTTCGTTTTCCAAATGCAGACACGACCGTTCGATCCGTTCGATCTGGCAGTCACGACGTCTTTGAGTCTCGGCATAGTCTTTCACCCGACGTCGAAGCCGTAACAGTATCGCCCATCGATCGATGGTGACTTTGGCTAGTCCTTGTCGGAAACGTCCCTAATTTGCCAAGGTTCTCAATGCACGATAATCCAATTTGAGTGGCTAATCCTTTCCGAAACGTTCCCAATTCTCCAAGGTCTTCAATACACTGCAATTCGATTTCGACTGAGGATGCTCCCTCCCTGCTCACCGCTCGAGCCTCAAGGTGACCGTGAAGGATCTTTTCGGGCGGTGATGTCACCTCTATAGAGAGAAGCTGCCAGCCAGCCCGCCTGCCCCCGCCGGCCGGCTGTCGGCTGACTGGGACATGACGTCACTGCCAGAGAGAGCTTCGGATGACGTCATCGGGGCAGAACGAACCATCTGCTGTGCGGGTGTGTTAACTACCATCCCCGAAACTGATCGGTCAGTGCTGGCTGAGGGTTTCCGGCCTTCACCTGTTCGGAGTCGGCCCGCGCTGCTCCTCAGCTCGCTGAAAAATTGATGGGAAGTTACCAAGCCGGCCCAGCTCCGTGTTGACGTTGGCACAGTTCGGCCTGCAATAAGCTAGGCCTTTGGCAGCTCTGTGTGTCGGAAGGGTTATTCCTGGAGCCAGTGTGATCGCCAGAGCTGCCTCAGCGCGTCTGTGAAGGCACGCCTCTCCTCGGCGACAGACTCAACGCCAAACACCCAACTTGCTGGAACATCCCTGCTCAGAGTATATACTGTCTGTACCTGCAGGACCGTCTCCTCTCAGGACCGTCTCCTCTCAGGACCGTCTCCTCCCAGGACCGTCTCCTCTGATGGTCCCGATAACGATATACGCCCCGGGGGTTCGGCAGCTAATGATCTGTGAAGTTAGCGTTGAGCGATGCGCGTCCGTTGTCCTTCCGGCACAGACGGCGGTCCTTCCGGCACAGAAGCACCTCTTGGTGCTTCCGTCCACCGCGGTCTGCAACCGACTGCGGACCACCGCGGACCGCCGCGGACCGCCGCGGACCACCGCTCTGTCTGTAACCAGCAGCCCTGGTGGCAGAGCATCGGGGCAGTAACGGGACGTGGTGGAGGGAAGGATGTTTGGGTGCAGCGTGTGGTTGCCACTGTGGGAAGGAAGTTGCCCCCAAGTGCCTGTGCTTGCAAGTGATTGTGATGTCAAGCCACATGCTGCATAAGATTGCGGTTCTGAATTGGGAGACAAGAACAATGGCTTCATAGTACTCTTGATGTTTGAATTTAAAACTGAACTAATTTATCTGTCAAGGGTACATGTAGGAGAGCGAACTGTGTGTCCATCTTGTGAGCTTTCGTTCTCTCCCGGGGTGACAGGACACGTCCTTTAGAGGATGTGTCCAACCTGAGTCCATAAATGCCTTCGGACCGTGGGACCCTTGAGCATAACTCTTCTTGATCGGTAACCCTCCCGTTCCCTATCATCAGAGTCAAGTCGTCTATCCTCCGAACTGACGACGCGGGGAGGACAGGCCGAACCGCCCTCTTGGTCACGTCGATCTTCTGATCGATGCGACACCCCCCCCCCTCCTTAGTTTCCGATCGAAGCCACACCCTCCCCTCTTTCTTCTCCGATCGACACCCTCCCCTCTTTCGTCTCCGATCGACACCCTCCCCTCTTTCGTTTCCGATCGACACCCTCCCCTCTTTCGTTTCCGATCGACACTCTCCCCTCTTTCGTCTCCGATCGACACCCTCCCCTCTTTCGTCTCCGATCGACACCCTCCCCTCTTTCGTCTCCGATCGACACTCTCCCCTCTTTCGTCTCCGATCGACACTCTCCCCTCTTTCGTCTCCGATCGACACTCTCCCCTCTTTCGTCTCCGATCGACACTCTCCCCTCTTTTGTCTCCGATCAACACCCTCCCCTCTTTCGTCTCCGATCGACACCCTCCCCTCTTTCGTTTCCGATCGACACCCTCCCCTCTTTCGTTTCCGATCGACACCCTCCCCTCTTTCGTTTCCGATCGACACCCTCCCCTCTTTCGTTTCCGATCGACACCCTCCCCTCTTTCGTCTCCGATCGACACCCTCCCCTCTTTCGTTTCCGATCGACACTCTCCCCTCTTTCGTTTCCGATCGACACCCTCCCCTCTTTCGTCTCCGATCGACACCCTCCCCTCTTTCGTCTCCGATCGACACCCTCCCCTCTTTCGTTTCCGATCGACACCCTCCCCTCTTTCGTTTCCGATCGACTCCCGGACCGTACTCTGCCTCGCTCTCGTCCACTCAATTCCTCTTAGCTCGGCTTCTCCGTGCTCCACTCTGCTCTGCTATCATCCTCTCCTCTGCTATCCTCCTCTCCTCTGCTATCCTCCTCTCCTCTTCTATACTCCTCTCCTCGGCATCGGGTCCCGATCCGCCCCGGTCTGGCTCGGCCCGGTTTGGCTCGGGTTTCGGCCCGTCGCGATCCGTCATCGGGACCGTTTTCCGACCGACTGGGTAAAGACATTGGATCGGTGGGGTGCCGAGCGGAGCTGGGGCGTCGAGGTGGGCGCGGTCCCCGGTCCCCAGCCCCGGCCGGCGGGGACTTCCTGTTTCGGGACTGTAGGGGACTCCGGACAACTCTGAACAGGCCTGGCCGAACACGAAAACTACATTTTGAAAAGACCAAATACGAATTGCACATGAGTAGTTTTATGAGAAGTCCATTTATTTTCGTAACATGGTTATGCGAATTCTACGCATGGAAGGCACTACAACTACCAGCAGACGACATTCTTCATACCACTGAACAGTTAACCCTGCCCTAAGTCCGTCTTGCTATGCCGCTTGAGGCTCGGGTTGCACCCCTGCACTTCGCCGAAGAAAAACGCCTGCAGTGATTTACGACTGCTGCCGCGGCATCCCCCTGCACGCCCTCGAGCAACAAAGACGTGCGCGGCTGTTGTGCAGGCACGCACAAAGACGCGCGTGAGCGCGTGTCCTCTGTCGGGTGTCGCCGTGTCCTCTGTCCACTGTCGCCGTGTCCTCTGTCCACTGTCGCCGGCTCCTCCGCGCGGCGGACAGTGTGTGTTTTGTCACGGACCAACTGTTAGCCTCCATTGTGCTACCGTTTTTGCCAGGCGAATGCGGCAGTGACAGCCTTGTATCGGCATTTGCATGAGAATCGCACGCTGCGATTTGACGTCGGTTTTTTGCCGTGCGGGAGGATCGGCTGACTTGTTTTTAAACGTTCCTTGTGCTCTGTGTTGTCTGGCACTGCCATCAACAAACACTGCCTCGGAGATCTTTGAAGGTCAATGTCGTTCCGTGCCATAAGCACATCGTCAATTCTGCCACTTTGTATGTGCGAGCGCAGTGTGTGTCGGGAGATGGAACACGCCTTGGCATTCGCCGAGCTGCAGAACCCCCGGGCGGGGGCGGCGGCGGGGGCGGCGGCGGCGGCGGCGGCGGCGGGGGCGGCGCGGCGGTGTGCACTTTGTCACTCTATCCGGCGCGGTTGCGGCGCGACGTGTGGCGCCCCTGCACCGGCACCGCCGCCACCCACAGCGCTGTTGTCGGCGTGGTGTGAGTCCGGGTCCCTTGAGGCGCGGAGCCCGAGTCCCCAACGTAGAGCCGCAGTCCCCTAGAGCGATAAAAACGGGTTGCGGCGACAGTCGCAGGCCGTTTTTCAGGGCAGTACGTGTCCGTGAAATCGTCCAATTAGACTGTGCGGTGGTGTGTTATCGCGGTGGGTGTGGAAGCCCGACTGCTTCGCGGCAGGCGCCGGGCGTGCCGCTCAATTGTTCGGCGACGGAGCGAATGTAAAATGCATGTCCGCCTGGTGCTAACCCAATTACGTGGCTTCGTTAACCCGCGTGGGGGGTTAACGTGGGGGTTAACCCGCGTGGGGGGTTTCCGATGGTGGCCCGTAGTGTGCGTGTGATTTACAGTGCATTTATCGGTACTTATCGCCGATTCATTGCCTTGCTCATCACTCTTCCAACGTTTATCGCTTTGCGTTCTCTTCCTTTCTCGTATTGTTTGTATTTCTCCCGGCTTTTCGCTCTCTCAATACTCATTCGCTCTCATCTTCTTCTCTTGTTTTTTCCCCGTATGCTTTCCATTTTATACCGATTCCGTCGCCTTCGCCCAACCTCTACTTATCTCAACCCCACTGACAACGATGGACAAAATTCACCTTGACCTATGCCATTTTTGACCCAAGAAATTGGCAGTGATTTCACCGAACTAATGGCGTCTGGACACCCGTCTATGCCAGCTATGTGCGTTCGGCGGGGGGCGACGTTCCTCCAAACCCCGCTGATCGGCAGTCCGAACCTCGCGCCAACACTAACTGTCCGTCGCCGCGCCACTCCGATCAGCAAACACCAATCGGAGACATAAAACGCGCCTCTTAAGTGGCCGTCATCGAAAGCTAGTGTGACATCACTGCAGTGTTTGTGGCAGCCGTGACGGCTTACAGCGGCCGAGAGACGGCAGCCATCACTGACGCCGTGTTTTGTGACGGGCCGAGGAGACGGCAGCCATCACTGACGCCGTGTTTTGTGACGGGCCGAGGAGACGGCAGCCATCACTGACGCCGTGTTTTGTGACGGGCCGAGGAGACGGCAGCCATCACTGACGCCGTGTTTTGTGACGGGCCGAGGAGACGGCAGCCATCACTGACGCCGTGTTTTGTGACGGGCCGAGGAGACGGCAGCCATCACTGACGCCGTGTTTTGTGACGGGCCGAGGAGACGGCAGCCATCACTGACGCCGTGTTTTGTGACGGGCCGAAGAGACGGCAGCCATCACTGACGCCGTGTTTTGTGACGGGCCGAGGAGACGGCAGCCATCACTGACGCCGTGTTTTGTGACGGGCCGAGGAGACGGCAGCCATCACTGACGCCGTGTTTTGTGACGGGCCGAGAGACGGCAGCCATCACTGACGCCGTGTTTTGTGACGGGCCGAGGAGACGGCAGCCATCACTGACGCCGTGTTTTGTGACGGGCCGAGGAGACGGCAGCCATCACTGACGCCGTGTTTTGTGACGGGCCGAGGAGACGGCAGCCATCACTGACGCCGTGTTTTGTGACGGGCCGAGGAGACGGCAGCCATCACTGACGCCGTGTTTTGTGACGGGCCGAGCGGCGGTACTGCGCTGCATCATAATCAATAGATTGTGCCGAGTCGCTGCAGGCAGTGTTTTGCAGTGTGTGAAGTTTGCGCTCTAAGTGAAGTCCTAAGCGCCCTAAGTCGAACTTTGTTTTTAGTTTACGCTGTAAGTCTTCCTGTGTTTGAAGTTTGCGACCCAAGCGGCGAAGCACATGACAAAGCACGTACAAAGTTCAGGAAAGGTATATTTTTTGTTTCCGTCCGACACTTCAAGGCAGGGATGAACGTCTTCTTGGCGTGAAATCATAATCCTGGACTTCAACTTCATCTTTTCAAAACTTTATGGAAACCATTTGAACATTTAACATAATATGTTAAGTAGTAATAATAGCACGGTAGGTAATACCTGCTTATATGGACGGTGCCACTGCCTACAGCCTTACAATCGCACCTTCCTGGTCTGGCGTCTGCTCGGCCCAGCCCTGAACTATCGGCCCCATGTCGTCAGACAGGCCGCCCCTGCCATCCGGCGGCGACCCTGCGGCGGCACCCTCCCTTTCACTGCCCCGGTTCGGACCGGCTCCGTTCTCAGGAGCCAATCAGTGGGCCCATCTCTCCGAGGCGCCGGCCCCGATCCCGCCAGGTGATGCAGCCAGGTGATCCTGATGACCACCGGGCGTTCACTCACGTCACGTCACGTCCGGCTACGTCCGGGCACGTCTGTCTACGTCCGGCCACGTCCGGCGTGTCGACCACGCCGCTGCGTGGAGTGTTTTGGCTAATTTGTCTCGAAGCACCGCGCGCGCCGTCGACAAATGGCTCACCACTCCCGGGCGACACAGGCAATGTGTCTCACTCAGAGGCGGCGAGCAGAGAAGTGGCCTTTCTAACGCTCGCCCGTGTCTGACCCGTGTCTGACCCGTGTCTGACCGACGTCTGACCAGCGTACGAATGAGCCGTCCGCCTCCGGAATGACTCGACTGACGGACGGCTCGGACCGGCGGATGTCCCTGCCGACTCGACTCGCCGGCTGACCGGCTCGAAAACAAGTATCGCTGAGGATTACCTGCGCGCCTCGGCCGGTTTAGAACCACCGGCTGCCGCTGTCACACCGGCGTTGACCTTGAGCACGACCGGGTGCACTGTGCAGTCCATGGTCTGATGCTGACGGGTGATGCACAAGCGGGCTTTGCAATGCACGCCGGTATGGCCCCAAGTCTCCAGGGCGCCTTGAGCCCAAGTCTCCAAGGTCCAGTGGTAACCTTGAACGGCGCATTCAGTCCCGTCTCCGCCGGAACGTCGCGGGATTTCTCGGCACGTTCCCGGGGCGTTCTCAGGGCGTTCTCGGAACGTTCCCGGGGCGTTCTCAGGGCGTTCTCGGGACGTTCCCGGGGCGTTCTCAGGGCGTTCCCGGGGCGTTCTCAGGGCGTTCTCGGCACGTTCCCGGGGCGTTCTCAGGGCGTTCTCGGGGCGTTCCAGGGGCGTTCTCAGGGCGTTCCCGGGGCGTTCTCAGGGCGTTCTCGGCACGTTCCCGGGGCGTTCTCAGGGCGTTCTCGGGGCGTTCCCGGGGCGTTCTCAGGGCGTTCCCGGGGCGTTCTCAGGGCGTTCTCGGCACGTTCCCGGGGCGTTCTCAGGGCGTTATCGGGGCATTCCCAGAAGCAGCGGCACGTTCCCGGGGCGTTCTCAGGGCGTTCTCAGGGCGTTCTCGGGGCGTTCCCGGAGCGTTCTCAGGGCGTTCTCAGGGCGTTCTCAGGGCGTTCACAGGGCGTTCTCGGGGCGTTCTCGGGGCGTTCTCAGGGCGTTCCCAGGGCGTTCTCGGGGCGTTCTCGGGGCGTTCTCAGGGCGTTCTCCGGGCGTTCCCGGGGCGTTCTCAGGGCGTTCTCAGGGCGTTCCCGGGGCGTTCTCAGGGCGTTCTCAGGGCGTTCTCGGGGCGTTCTCAGGGCGTTCTCGGGGCGTTCTCAGGGCGTTCTCAGGGCGTTCTCAGGGCGTTCTCAGGGCGTTCTCAGGGCGTTCTCAGGGCGTTCTCAGGGCGTTCTCAGGGCGTTCTCAGGGCGTTCTCAGGGCGTTCCCGGGGCGTTCTCAGGGCGTTCTCGGGGCGTTCTCAGGGCGTTCCCGGGGCGTTCTCAGGGCGTTCTCGGCACGTTCCCGGGGCGTTCTCAGGGCGTTCTCGGGGCGTTCCCGGGGCGTTCTCAGGGCGTTCTCAGGGCGTTCTCAGGGCGTTCTCGGGGCGTTCTCAGGGCGTTCCCAGGGCGTTCTCGGGGCGTTCTCGGGGCGTTCTCAGGGCGTTCCCAGGGCGTTCTCGGGGCGTTCTCAGGGCGTTCTTCGGGCGTTCCCGGGGCGTTCTCAGGGCGTTCTCAGGGCGTTCCCGGGGCGCTCTCAGGGCGTTCTCGGGGCGTTCTCAGGGCGTTCTCGGGGCGTTCTCAGGGCGTTCTCAGGGCGTTCTCAGGGCGTTCTCGGGGCGTTCTCAGGGCGTTCTCGGGGCGTTCTCAGGGCGTTCTCAGGGCGTTCTCGGGGCGTTCTCAGGGCGTTCTTGGGGCGTTCTCAGGGCGTTCCCAGAAGCAGCGGTGCTTCCCACGGTCTCGGGTGGTGTCGCGTGGCGGCGCGGTTGTTCTGTTCTGTTCTGTTCTGTTCTGTTCGCGGTGACAGACTGTTGGCGTGCGGCAGTGCCCGAGGCGGCGACTCCCACCGGAAGTGATCTCACTGGCCGCGGGCAGCGAGTCATTCCGGTAATTATGTCGTCAGTGGAGTGGAGACAAACTGCCCCCCCCCCCCCCCCCCCCCCCCCTCCTGCGCGTTACCCTCCCCCTGCGCACCCACCCTGCGCGCCCACCCCGCGTGCCCACCCGGCGCGCACCCCCTCGCCGTCGCGCTGGCCCTCGCCGCCGGTTATCGTGGCGTTGAGTGGCGGTTGCCCCAGAATCCGCCGCCGCCGCCGCCCGCCGCTCCGCTGACTGTCGACTAGACGTCAACCACCGGCGTCGGATGCCAGCGAAGCGAGCGCAGTGGGGCAGACGATGCGAGCTCGGCGCCGTGCGGCAGACCCGACGCAGCGCCTCGCCGCTATGATCTCGGCCGGCGCCGTGACGCGGTGACGTGACGTGTGACGTGACGTGACGTAGTGACGGTTACACGGGTGTCGGCCGTGTCCTGACCCGGTGTTAGCAGTGAGCCATGACGACCGGGCGCTGTCGCCGCCGTGGCCGCCGCCGTGGCCGCCGCCGTGGCCGCCGCTGGCTGGCCCAGACCGGCCACCGACACGACACGTCTCAGAATTACATCCGCGGAAGACGCCGCGCCGCCGCACATGCCGTAGACGCACCGCAGACGCGGCATGAGATCAAAGCGGCGCGCTGACGGCGGGTGGCGCACCGGCACAGATTCCAGGCGATAATTAACGCGTGCGCCCCACGCAGATGGCTGCAGCCTCTATGCTTCCGCTAGCTAAACCAACGCCATTTTTTGTATTTCCGAGAATAATTACGTTACTCATCTGGTTCTCAATCAAGTGTTATCCCCGAACTAACAACCACGAAGCATATGCAATTAAACGTATCTGTCTTATCACCTGCGCAGACCATCGCTGTGTGGGTTGTGCGATCCAGCTGTGGGTGCATCATTTGGCGACCGGTTCCCTACAGCGTCTGGCGGTGAGCCAATCCGCTGTTACTCGGTCCCAGACGTTCTAACCACTTTCGCTATCTCCTGCGGGCCAGGCAGTGGCTGCCGGGCGGGCAGGCTGGGTTGGGGAGGGACTGGGAGCTCGGCACTTGCCTGCGGGCACCCGGTACACCGAACAGTCGGCAGACGGGCGCCGGCACCATCGTCCATGCATAATTCATTGCATGCTAATTGCGGCGGTGATACAAGTCGACGCGGCACGCACTTGAGAGCGCTCGGTCGGGCGGGGCGGTACTGAGACGGTGCGTTGAGGGGTCTCCGATGCGGGCACTGCCCGCGGTTTGGGTTTCCGCCCAGAGAGATGCCGCCCTCTGTCCACACGCCGCGAGGCTGTTTACTGTACGGTCAATTTGCTGCTCGTTTCGCACGGCGCGAGCGCGGCGCCCGCCGCGGCAGTAGCGGCGCGCTGAGGCGTATCCGGCGCGTCACGCGGCGCCGAGACCGTCGCGAGTCGCGACTCGCGCGACGCAGCAGCACTGGGCGCGGCGAGCGAACATGTTCTCGCTGTTTGGAGTTCCGCCCCGGCGCCGAGCTGCGCCGGGCTGCGCGCGCGGTAACCAGCCGGCGCAAATCCGACCTTCATCGCAGCCGCCATCAGTGGCGGCTGCATTGTCGGTGGAGGCTGAAGACCGTGGGCGCGCGGCGGCAGCGACGGCAGCGTGGGCAGCGGCGTGGGATAGGGGATGCATGTCTAGCTGCGCTCACAGAGCAGACGAGCGTTGCTGTATGCCCGGTCACCGGGACTATTTACTCACGACGTCCCTCTGTTATCGCAGCCATCATCATCAATATTATGATGAGATGCTATACGATAGCGGGCTGCATTGGGTGCGCATGCAAGTCGTCGGGGTTCGTCTGTTCGATGTTATCCGAGCAGGGGAGGCTCGTAAATAATACGGGACGCATCTCCACAGCCGGTTACGCCAATGTAGATCGTCAACATGCTTGACAGTATGCAGCGAGGCAGTGAAATGAGGTTGAATTGAAATAAAACGCGTTGAGTTCGAGCTCCAGCGGTACGTGACGATGTCCAAGGTCGCTCGCCGGCGTATAGCAGTCACCACAAGCGACCGACACACGTGTGTTTGTGTGTGTGTGGGTGTGTGTTTGTCGTGTTTGTAATCGGGTCTATGTGTGAACGCCCACGGAATGTGACACGGTTCGTGCAGTGAGGAGCGCGGCATGAAAACAAAACACGGTGCAGCTCGACCGGCTGGCTTCCGTTATGTTCCCAAGTGCGGGCTGCTAACTGATAGCGGTCGAAGCGTTGGTCTGTATAGTGAGGAACAGCATATCTTCAGAACTGTGTAATGCGGAACAGTCTATATTCAGAACTGTGTAATGCGGCACAGCATATCTTCAGAAATATGTAGGGAATAACAGTATTTCTTTGAAGTACATTTCTGCATTACACTACCCGTATTCGAATCGTTGAATGTTTCTCGAAGACAAGACGAAACTGGACAGATCTCACTCTAGTTTTTGGTAGATAGATACTTAAAACGTCACTTTAAGTAGTTGAGGTTTGGTTTTATTCAACACTTACTCGCTCATAAACGGCCTAGAAGTCACCCAAAAACCGCCCAGAAGTGACCTATTGACCCGTCACGACTCGCTCACCCACCCGTTGTCTGCCGCTGCCAGACGATCAGGTCACCTCCGCCTCAGTCTGACTTTATTTACCCAGCGTCGGCAGTACTCTGCCGACTGGCGACTGGCGCCTGTCGCCTGTCTTCCTACCGTCCCGTTAGACCGACACAATGCTGCACATGGCGCCACACGGCGCCACGGCGCCTTACGGGCAGACAGAGGCGCCGCAGCAACAGACGGTGCACCCTGCTGTGCACTGTGCAGCCGCGACCGCTATTGCTGACAGCATCGTTGCCAGCATGTTGCATTGCTGCAGGCGCTGCTGGTGGTACTGTCAATATCGGTAAAACGACTGGTAGCTTTCGGCAATTGACGTAAGACTGCAAAGAAGAATAAGAAGATTAATGAACTTGTTATTGGAGGAAAGTTGATTTTATTTTATTTCCTTTCTGTTTTCGGGATTTGAGATTGATTTAGGATTGAAAGCAGGCACGAAATTGATCCTTGCTGGTTGGTGGAAGTTACTTATAGTTTTTATTTCAACATATTCAGGACTGCTGTCATTTCTACTTAATTCTGTCGGCACCACCGCGGCACCGCCTCCGCCTCTGCCACCGCCTCCGCCTCCGCCTCCGCCTCCGCCTCCGCCTCCGCCTCCGCCTCCGCCTCCGCCTCCGCCTCCGCCTCCGCCTCCGCCTCCGCCTCCGCCTCCGCCTCCGCCTCCGCCTCCGCCTCCGCCTCGGATACTACCTTCAGTGACAGATCGCGGAGACAAACGGGCGACAATCTCGTCGACGAATCTGTCACGCAGTCTAAGCAGTCGCCGGGTATGCCCGTCTGCGTGTCCGTCTGCCGATGGTGCATCGGTGGCAGCTTTTTGCCGCCTCCCGCTGTCACCTGGCATATTGCTCCTCGAGGCTCCGCGTGCCTCCCTCTGATAACTCAATAGGTCGCGCCCATCCGGCCCAGTGTGCGCGTGCGTGTGTGTTTTTAGCCTGTTTACGATGCGCAGCGGATGTTTTTCCCCATTCAGACGTCATTCGCAGCCACTGCGAGTCATGCAATTTGCAACCAACAGCAGCGGCGGGTCATAGGGCAGTTTCAATCAAGTCCACTGCCTACTTTGCCACCCTCATCCGTCTAGCTCAGTCTCTAGATTGGCGTTTTTCAGCCGGGGCGTTTTTCGCACTCAGGTTTTGCGTGCCCATCAGCGCATTGGGTCACACAACTCACAGCGGTGCGTGCGCACAGAGGCGCGGTCGAGTGAACCGACGCCATACCACTCCCCGCTGCCACTTCTGTTGGGTGGATTCTACAAAAACACAGCACCGACAATCGCCCGAGTCTGTTGTTGACGAGGCGTCGTCGGCGCATTGTCCCGTCTCTCCCGAGGGCGTGTTGTTTCCGCAGTCTCCCGTTATTGTCCCGTCTCTCCCGAGGGCGTGTTGTTTCCGCAGTCTCCCGTTATTGTCCCGTCTCTCCCGAGGGCGTGTTGTTTCCGCAGTCTCCCGTTATTGTCCCGTCTCTCCCGAGGGCGTGTTGTTTCCGCAGTCTCCCGTTATTGTCCCGTCTCTCCCGAGGGCGTGTTGTTTCCGCAGTCTCCCGTTATTGTCCCGTCTCTCCCGAGGGCGTGTTGTTTCCGCAGTCTCCCGTTATTGTCCCGTCTCTCCCGAGGGCGTGTTGTTTCCGCAGTCTCCCGTTATTGTCCCGTCTCTCCCGAGGGCGTGTTGTTTCCGCAGTCTCCCGTTATTGTCCCGTCTCTCCCGAGGGCGTGTTGTTTCCGCAGTCTCCCGTTTCCGACGCCTCAGGGGATGGGACGTTGTGGCGGCGTATCGGCGGGCGTAGCTGAGCGGCGGGGACGGGACGTAGCTGAGCGGCGTAGCGGCGGACGTAGCTGAGCGGCGGGATGGGACGTAGCGGCAGACGTAGAGACAGACGTAGCGGTGGCGTAGCGGTGCCTGAACTCGAACGGACGAGCACGGCGGGTACGACCGAGCACGGCCGGGCGTGCTGGCGGCTGCATGCCTGATCGAGCACGCCGTGCGGCCGCACCCGGGGCGTACTGCAGGCCGTGCTCGCCGTGCTGGACGTGGTCGTGCGGTCGACGCCGCTGGGTCGCCGCAGGGTCGGAGGGCACGTGCACGGCGCCGGCGAGACGCGCGCACTATGTTCGCGCCCATCAGACAGTGGCAGACCGTAAAAGTCCTCATATGTCATATCACGTCATATACGGGTGGTACGAGTCACGAGAGCTGCTGACCTTGTTCAGTGATGGACGCTGGCTGGTTTATTTTAAGTAAGGTGATGCATGTGTACGCACAATTCGGTCAAGCGCTGGTCGTGGTGGGCCATGAACCAGGCTAAGCCAGTAAATTGTTATGTCAGTAAGTTATGTCGCCCTGCAACCTAACATACTAAACAAGTTATACAGCTGAGATTTACGAGTCAGAATAAATAGCATTGAATGTACTGGCCTAGTTCGAAATGGCGCTGAGAAACTGGCTGGTATTACAAATATCGCTACCAATGCAAATAATTAGTCTCATGCTCCAGACTTCATCGTATTTAATCATGCATTTTTTCTAAGCAAACAAATCCCCCCCCCCCCCCCCACGATGAACCACCCTGCGGTACGCGTCTGTGGCTTGTTCAACAATTACTCGCCCTGCTACCATCAGCAGTAGAGTGATCGAGCTCTGTTAGCAGACGCCCCCCCCCCCCCCCCCCCAGCAGCAGCAGCAGCGGCAGCGGCAGCGGCAGCGGCAGCGGTCGTCAGGCCGTAACCTCAGCAGCACGCACAGCTCCCTCCGCACGCGTCCAGCGCTAACGATATGGCTATTTGGCGCCGTCACTCCTGCGCTAGTGGTGTACACTGTATGTAATAACGCACACGAAGCGTGCGGGAGGTCACCTTGTGAGCCCCCAGGTACAAAGTCGGGTCACCGACCCCGAGTCGTGTAGCCGCGTAGTAGGAGGGGAGATTCAAGGTCACAACGGTGCTGCGTCGTCGTCGATGCGACGACCAGTGACGGATCCAGGGAGCATTGGGGCTAGTTTCCCAAAACGACTGAAATAGGCCGACAATTGTCAGGTTGACCCGTTTTTTTTTGTATAGAAAGCATAAGCAACTTCTACTGAGGTAATGCGTTTTTAATCAGCTCATGTGCAATAAGCACAAGCAAGCGAAATCTGTTAATTTTTTGAGGTTGTCAGACTTCTGTGATTTCATTCCGAAACCATTTTTTGCCGTGCTAGATCCGCCAACGACGACGGGCGCGTGTATTGGACCAATGACGTCATTGAACCAATACGGGGCTGGCGGCAGGTGGTTAGCGGGGCTACCGACCCCCGAGTTCCGGCTTGTTGCGCTGGTTGGGGAAGACGGAGTGGGACGCATCTGTCAGTGCCGGGAGGGCCGCTCCTTGACAAGACAGGCGTGAAACTGCCCCTGTTCCGCCGGCGCAGGGCCGCCGGTGGGCGCCGTGGTCGGGCACCGCTGATGTCGAGAATGAGGCCGGCGCGAACACTGCGGGCCTTCTTCAGATGAGATGATTGTGACGGAGCGACGGGGAGTTGGTTCACGGTCCGTCGACGAAGCTTGAGGAATGGGCGGTTAATGTCAGTCAGGGTTAGATCGAAGATGGTACCGAAGTGGGTGGCCTTACTGTTCAAAATAGTATGCGGATTATTGGAATTTACAATAAAGCACATGCTGCACAACGCATTGAGTATACTGTGTATAACACATGTATTATGATTCAACAGATATTTCAAATGTGTAATGTGACAAAAAATGGAACTTCGTTTCCGCGAGGGATATTTTAGTATCTACTAGATGCTTTATACTTTGCGTAATTATCTGCGCATGTTTTATTCAAATCTTAATGACTGAAAACAGCACGACGAGCTGCGTTCTTGCTAAGGCATGTTTACGAAGAAAGCAAGACTGTGCGGTGGGCTAGTTAACGACCATTTAAATCAACATACTAATGGTTTTGGCCCCCATGTTTACCATAGCGAGGCACCCGAGAATTCACTCTCTAGCACCACGATAATTAACGGTTGTGACAACGGATAGCAGGATTCTCCTCAGAACAAAACAATGCCCTCTCACCTTCGGGGTTTCAATTGGTTTTACAAGCGCAGTGCTGCTTCCATTACTGACGACAGATTTATCGCAGTTTCATTTGTTCTGAGCAGTCATCTGAAGAGAAACAAGCAAGGCGTGTTTGTGAAACTTTCTCTTTTAAACATAACCTGGACGTAGGATCGGAGTTTAAATTATAAAATATATGGAACATGGATAACAATAGTCTGTATTCACTCCTGGGTTTGGAAACGACTCTCCCGTCAGGTTGGGAACTGGGACAGGCCTGGGACGTTGGGACGGGACAGGGACAGGCCTCTGTCCCGAACATAGGCGTACCCAAGGGGGGGGGGGGGGGGGAGCAAACGGGGCAATTTCCCCCTCCTGAAGGTTCGTACGTGCCCCCTTGGCCGTATGTGCCCCTTTGGAAATAGGGCCCAAAGGGCACTATTAAAAAAACTATTTTTTTGATATTTTAAAATAAAATATGCCCCTCTAAAAATATAGTGGGCCACATCCGGTGAGTTTTTTATGTTGAGGGTACCTTATGCCCCCTGATCAAAAATTACCCCCTCCTTGAGTAAATCCTGGGTACGCCACTGGTCCCGAAGCAGTTCACGTTCATTTCACGCTACTGCATACGAACGACCAATTATTGCCACAATAATTCAAACTCACGTTTGATCCTGGGCATATAGTCAAACCGAATATAGTCTCTCCGAAATCGAATATAGTCATAACCGAATATAGTCTCTCTCACAAAAATGGCAACGAAAAGTGTTATAGACTCAATCCTAAGACATGACAACAAATATGATTCATAGGAAAGTTTATTTTAAACCAATCCACATGGCTGAATGAAGGAAAATGTGACTATACGTGCATCTTTCAGAACAGACCTGTTATCAATCGGTTCTCTATCGTTTTGTTTCGGCCTGCATTGCATGCAGCCTGGGTGCTCTCAATTGGCCAAGGCCGCAGTTCGTGCTGAGCAGTGTAGAGAGAAGGGACCCTGACCTCATTTGGTCCCTCCACTGCAGCGCTGACAATTGGTCCGCATCATGAATTTATAGCCTGCAGCGTGCGCCGTCATTGGGCCGCGCAGGGCGTGACATACCCGCAGTGGGTGCACCCCGGGATCAGGGCCCGGGGCGTGACATACCCGCAGTGGGTGCACCCCGGGATCAGGGCCCGGGGCGTGACATACCCGCAGTGGGTGCACCCCGGGATCAGAGGCCGGGATCAGGGGCCGGGGCGTGACATACCCGCAGTGGGTGCACCCCGGGATCAGAGGCCGGGATCAGGGCCCGGGGCGTGACATACCCACAGTGGGTGCACCCCGGGAGCAGAGGCCGGGATCAGGGCCCGGGGCGTGACATACCCGCAGTGGGTGCACCCCGGGAGCAGAGGCCGGGATCAGGGCCCGGGGCGTGACATACCCGCAGTGGGTGCACCCCGGGATCAGGGCCCGGGGCGTGACATACCCGCAGTGGGTGCACCCCGGGATCAGGGCCCGGGGCGTGACATACCCGCAGTGGGTGCACCCCGGGATCAGAGGCCGGGATCAGGGGCCGGGGCGTGACATACCCGCAGTGGGTGCACCCCGGGAGCAGAGGCCGGGATCAGGGCCCGGGGCGTGACATACCCGCAGTGGGTGCACCCCGGGATCAGGGCCCGGGGCGTGACATACCCGCAGTGGGTGCACCCCGGGATCAGAGGCCGGGGCGTGACATACCCGCAGTGGGTGCACCCCGGGATCAGAGGCCGGGATCAGGGGCAGGGGCGTGACATACCCGCAGTGGGTGCACCCCGGGATCAGAGGCCGGGATCAGGGGCAGGGGCGTGACATACCCGCAGTGGGTGCACTCCGGGATCAGAGGCCGGGATCAGGGGCGGGGGCGTGACATACCCGCAGTGGGTGCACTCCGGGATCAGAGGCCGGGATCAGGGGCCGGGGCGTGACATACCCGCAGTGGGTGCACTCCGGGATCAGGGCCCGGGGCGTGACATACCCGCAGTGGGTGCACCCCGGGATCAGAGGCCGGGATCAGGGCCCGGGGCGTGACATACCCGCAGTGGGTGCACCCCGGGAGCAGAGGCCGGGATCAGGGCCCGGGATCAGGGCCTGGGATCAGGGCCCGGGATCAGGGCCCGGGATCAGATGCCGGGATCAGGGCCCGGGATCAGGGGCGCGCGAGCAGGGGTGTACGCGCAGCATCGTGACTTTGGTGAAATTTCAACATCAATTATAAGAAGTTTCATGGTTACCTTAACCTTCCCTGAACAAAATTTACGTCAATGGATATCAAGCATAATCATACAATTGTAGATCGAATGTGTGACATAAGACATTGCAAGTTCTGATCTTGTCGATGGAGAAATTAAGGCTGACGTGGTAGGTCCGCCGAGCTCAGTATCACAGTGTGGCTCTCTGGGTCTGGGGCGCTGTTGGTGCGGAGGTAACGCGCGTGCCACGTGCATCAGTGGGGGTCCGTCCGGCCGGCCAGCCGACGACGCCGATATCCCGATCATCACCTGCCGAACGAACTCTGACAGCAGCGCTAAATTTAGCCGGGACGAGACGGGGCAGGCATTCCTCCACCGATTAGCGCGCTGAATACCTGGCTACGGGGAGTGTGGGGGGGGAGGGGGTCGGAGGGAACGGGGGCCACGGAGCACGGGGACGGACGGGGACGGGAGACGGGGGACATGGGACGGGGGATGGGGATGGGAGACAGAGGACGGGGGACGGCGGACGGGGGTAGTGGGCTCTTGCGCAGTGCCCAAGTCCCGAACTCCCTGCAGGACTGGAGGGGGCCGTAGTCTAGGAACTTTCAGGCAGCTCCTCGGCCGGGCAGATTCCCTGCAGGACTGTAGGGGGCCGTAGTCTAGGAACTTTCAGGCAGTTCCACGGCCGGGCAGATTTGCGTCTGATGCGAGGAAGACGGCCAATACGGCTTCATTGTTACATCGTACGTTGGTGTTCTGAGCAGTGTGTGATCAGCGAATGCGTTCTTAGTTAAACGCAGGGCCAGGGGCGTATGTTTCTTTTTCCCATTACTGATCCATTGAATTCGACTATTACGAGGGAATGACCAAGAACAAACCTGAATAATGCTTAGTGGGGTGACTGACATTTATGTCTGTTTCTTACATAATTATTTGATGCTTAGAACAACTAAGCCTTGTTTAATATCAGCCTTTCCTTTTAACTGCTCATCAGACCGCAGGCCACAAACCAGTCCTTAGTTTCGACGAATGACGCGATGCCCCAGCCATGTCTCCAAATTCCTATGTTAATTTAAAATCCCCGAGCCTCACAGCGTCACATTTATGTGGCGATTGCTTCATTACGGTTCCAGAGGACGCGCGGGGCATGCCACCACCGCCGCACTGTCGGCGGCGTGGCGGCGGCTTCCTTTGATCCAAATAAATTGTGTCCTTCAGTCGCGTGCCCAGCGGAGCATTGAGGCTGCGCGCGCAGCTGTCTCTCCCCGTCTCCGGTACTGTCTCCCTCGACCACCGGACCGAATCCCTCTGATTGGACGGCCGGCAAAAACACCTGTTTGTCAGACTTGTTCTGTGATTACGGCTTCGGCCGAAGTCTGTCTCCTCCAGAGTTCGCCACGGGCCGGGCCGAGGGCCTGGGCCGGGCCTCAACTTTAAGGAAATCACCGGGCTCTGGACGGGCCTGGGCTGATAATTTTGATGTAATGCGCGCAAGCTCAGGTCAGCTTAAAAATATTTTAACCAGCAGTTCACTTACACAGCAACACACTGTTGCTGCGGCTGTTTTTTGTTTGTCAGCATAGTTGGTTCATTGTTTCACATTTATAGTATACAAGTAAATATGCTAGGATAATTATTGCAAATTTTGTGAAAATAATTATATGCTTAATCTGAACGGGCCGGACCGGGCCTGGGCCTCAATATTATGAAATTGACCGGGTCTGATCCGGGCCTGGGCTTGGTGTTCATGGGCCTGTGCCGGGCCGGGCTGGGGGTTGGTGGCCCCGTGGCGAACACTGGTTTCCTCGTCTGCGGTTGATGTATTGTCTGGCTAGGTGGCTGACTGGATTACTGCTAGGCCGGAGCGCTGGTTAGCTGGTTGGTATCGATTAAAAAACACAAATGGCGAAAAATACCATCCATGATCCGGTTCTAGTTATCTATATGTATCACTAAGAAAACTAACTGGCTGTTACCTGTTTAGCACGTAGCTGGAATTGGCTATAGTTACACGTGTGATACTGGCCAAGGGCGCCGCCACCTTCCGAAAGTTGGGGGGGGGGGGGGGGGACGGAGACATTCTGAATTCGATGCTTTCCATGCAACGCCCATAGGCGTAATGTTAAAATCCGAAAATATTTGGGGGGAGGGGGGGGGGGACACGTCCCCCCGTCCCCCCTGTGGCGGAGCCCCTGATACTGGCTATAAAAAAACAGGCGCACAATGCCACTATAAGCTGCTACTTCCAGTTGACTGTCGAATGCGGTTCTTTTACACAAGTCTGCTGAAAGTGATCACAATGCATTTAAAATCGTGCCACTTCGTTAGTAAAAAACAAAACAAAAAACACGTACACGCGCCACCATTCAAGCCACGTAGCACTCGTCGACGTGATTTTCCTGGACGGGACGCGAGTAAACGCGCCACAATCGTCCCCAAAACTGGCCCTTACAACATATCTGCATGCTTATCCTCCTTGACACAGCAAAATATCCCATTGTCACGGCCAGTTCACTTTCAGAATTTGCATTCCATGCGCCACGTGTCCTTCCACGTCACCCGTGGCAGAATGCAGAGCGCCGGTCGCCGGTCTGCAGGCACAAGACGCGTGGTAGCTGTCACGCCATGTAACTTCCTGCAGAACGTGTTGCCGAGGAGTAGATCGAGGGCGGGGGGCAGTGGGTTCGTGATGCTCCCTTCAAAAGACTGACATCTTCTGAAAATTGATACCTACATTATCGAGTGAATTGGAAATCTAAGCAACTTTTCTCACAAGCTTGGCCTTAAATCAGTTGTAAAAGCCAAGGCAGGATTTGTTTGTATTCTGTTCGACTTACTGGGCAATGCCCCGCAATCCGCTTTTCTCATTCTTTATCCGCCGGTGTGCCAGTCGTACTGTATGTAGGCTTACTGATCGTACTAGCGTCTGACCCTGTTCCCGTCTGTTCTGCAGGTTCTCTCGCGATTGATGACTACTTCTACGACGAGCAGGTCGAGGAGGAGGTGGAGTCGCTGCACGTGCCCGTCTTCTCCAGCCGACCGCAGACGTTTGACGTCATTGCCGGTGAAGACGTCACACTGCCTTGCCTCATGGATATGGGTGAGTTTCGAGCTGCTGAACCCCAAGATATTTGCAAAATGTTAACCCTCGCCCGGATAGGGGGGGGGGTGCTCCTCCCCCCCCCCTCGGTTTTTCTGGAATAACTCGCGTAGTTTCCAACCGATTGCAATGCAACTTTCAGTACCCTACTTTTGAGAAGAAGAAAAATCCACATTCTCTGATTTTTTAAATTTATAACCTTCATGACCCGTGACCTATGACCTGTTTCTCAAGGTCATGTCAGGCGCAACTGGCGTCCCGCAGTATCGATGCTTGTAACTTGTGCAGTTTCCGAGTGTTTGTTGTTCAGGAGCATATGCACAGGTGTTTCCAAGTGACAGTTGTGGTTTCCACTAAGATAGTGATCTCGATTGACCTTTTCAGAGGTCAACTGAGGTCATTGACCTCCGATGACCTTAGATGACTTTTTTGGGCTTCTGGCGGTTGCTATGACATTTTGTGACGCTGATTTCAAATTTGGGATCCATTTTACATAATTATATGTTCCACTGGGGTCATGCGCTTCCACAGGTCAACCCACCGACCTCAGATGACCTGACGTGACCTTTTTGGAATTTTACAGTTTTTAGGACATTTTGTGACGCTGATTACGAATTTGGCACCCATTAAGCATTATGATATGCTCATTCACGATTCTAGCTCGATAAAATTCAATTTATACGCATTTACAATTTTTATGACTTTTTGGTCATTGGCATGACCCCAGAGGTCACCTAATGACCCAAGACCTTAAAATCGGATATCAACAGCTTCCTCTCGTCCCATTCAACACGCTCGTCTTTGAATAGAAGCTCTAGCTCAATTAAGGGCGAAACGCTAAGAGGGGGGGGGGTCGTACCAACCCCCCTACCCGAACACATAGTGATTTTGCCCTACCCGGGCGAGGGCTAACGTTCCAAACTTTTTTCCATATATTTAACATCTTGAGCTCAATTTACGTAAAACTTTCATTAGATACATCTCGATGTCAATTAAGCACATTCAATTTTAACTCAGACGATTAAAGGAAATAGTTCACCTTCAAAATGTTCCCAAACAAGATTTGATTATATTTTTTAATACAATTTCTTTTTATATTGTCAAAAATGGCCTTATATCGCGCTGATTCAGGACAGAAGGCCGTAAATTATTATTGTTTATCAAAACTATATGCATACTCTCTGAGTCAGAGTCCTGACGTCATGCGAATAAAAAAAAAATGGTTCAGCCAATCAGATTCGAAAGTAGTCGCGTAAGGATAGACTCGCATTAGAGATGTGCCAACCGGCGGCCAGCGGTTCGCTTGCTAGCACCAGCTGCAAGCTGATTGGCTGATGGCATAGCCTCTGTCCGGGCTAGATCAAGCACCACATTCTTTCGCCAAAACAAAACCAAATATATTCGGCTGGAGAGTCTTTTCAGTGAAGAAAACTTGCAGATAGGGCTTTCCCAACACGGGCTAAAAAACGCCTATCTCAGTTTAAAACTAATGTTGAAGGTGAACTATTTCGTTTAATAACATTTATTTCTAATACATTAGCGTTGTGTAAAATATTGTCACTAGCTGACACTCCTCTCCGTTTCCCTTCTCCCCCTCCTCCCTCTCCGTCTCCCTCCTCTCCCTCCTCCCTCTACGTCTCCCTCCCCCTCCTCCCTCTCCGTCTCCCTCCTCCCCCTCCTCCCTCTCCGTCTCCCTCCCCCCTCCTCCCTCTCCGTCTCCCTCCCCCTCCTCCCTCTCCGTCTCCCTCCTCCCCCTCCTCCCTCTCCGTCTCCCTCCTCCCCCTCCTCCCTCTCCGTCTCCCTCCTCCCCCTCCTCCCTCTCCGTCTCCCTCCCCCTCCTCCCTCTCCGTCTCCCTCCTCCCCCTCCTCCCTCTCCGTCTCCCTCCCCCTCCTCCCTCTCCGTCTCCCTCCCCCTCCTCCCTCTCCGTCTCCCTCCTCCCCTCCTCCCTCTCCGTCTCCCTCCTCCCCCTCCTCCCTCTCCGCCTCCCTCCCCCTCCTCCCTCTCCGTCTCCCTCCTCCCCTCCTCCCTATCCGTCTCCCTCCTCCCCCTCCTTCCTCTCCGTCTCCCTCCTCCCCTCCTCCCATGTAACTGTGATAACTGACCCGTCCTCCCTCTTCGCGGCAGCGAGCCTCATCATCTGGAAGTCGTCCTTGGTGACCGGCGACGACAACGTCTACTACACCGGGCCCATCAAGAACACGCAGGACCCGCGCTTCAAGCTGGAGCCGGCCGGCAGCAAGGGCAATAGCCTCGTCATCAGCGACCTGCGGGCCGGTGACAGCGGCACCTACATCTGCGAGGTCCCCTCCAGTACGCCAGTCTCGCTCAAACACACCGTCAACGTCAAATGTGAGTCAAACACACCGTCAACGTCAAATGTGAGTCAAACACGCCGTCAACGTCAAATGTGAGTCAATCAAACACACCGTCAACGTCAAATGTGAGTCAAACACACCGTTAACGTCAAATGTGAGTCAAACACACCGTCAACGTCAAATGTGAGTCAAACACACCGTCAACGTCAAATGTGAGTCAAACACACCGTCAACGTCAATTGTGAGTCAAACACACCGTTAACGTCAAATGTGAGTCGAATACGGCCAAGCATACGTGTAGGTTATGTGTATCCAGAGCTGTTCTTCTGTGAGGTTGATCTGTTTAGTAATTAGTCATGAGGGTTTTGTTTATAGGTATATGTAGGAGCAGTGGTGTGCGTTTCAGGTTAAAGTTGGAACTCACCATACTGATGCAGCATCCCGTGTAGTTATAGTCGGTGAAAATTGAAATGTCTGGCTTTCAAGCCATGTAATAAATATAATATATGAATTAGTTATCAGGGGTGTAGCTTCCTATTCAGTTGAGGGGGCTTCAGCCCCCCTCCTAACTTGGCTTCAGCCCCCCCCCCCCAACTTGGACGAGAAAGTGCGTCAAATCCGGGGAGAAATCTGTATTTTTGTTTGTGGATTTTTATGGTACTTTAGGCGATTTTTCCCAGCTCAGCCCCCCCCCCCCCCCCAACTTGTCTGGAGAAGCTACGCCCCTGTTAGTTATATAGTCATATATGTGCCGCATGCTGCAGATGAAAGTCGAATGCGAGAGAAGCGTCTGCATAGATATAGCCAGGATATGCTAAGCAAACAGATATAAGCATATCCAGCCCGCTTGCAATGTGCTTTAGTCCGTACTCCGTACTAAACAGTTTGCCCATTCCTTTCTCACTAGTTGATGATTCAAGCAGTCGTAAGTACATTCTGCATGAACGGCACTCTACACATTTCACGTCCCACGACGTTAGCCGTCTCGCTTCGTGCAAGGTGCATCGCACTGCACACCTGTTAATTCACGTGTATAGCAACCCATTCACTCGCCGCACATGGGCACACTCTGTTCTCTCGCGTTGGGTCTGGAATGCCCCCGGTCACGTGCACGCAGTGTGGACTTGCCAGCTCGAACAGGTCAGTGAACACATTGGGACGGGCCGAGTCGGACTGTTGGAACGGGGACACAAAGCGGCCACAGCCAACATGGTCTGTCATCGCTAACATTAGAGGAACCCCCGTCTGGTCCCGGTCTGAGCAAACATTGCGCAGATCATGGGGGTTAACTCTGGATCATCTCGGCAGCGGTGGCAGTTTTGTGGGATGACATAGATGAACTACACTAGAGAGGACTTCCCTTTGGGTCATATGTTTTTGCGTCAGGTTTATGTGCATGGTAGACGAAGGCAATGTGAGGTTTGACTGTTTCACGAGTTTCGGTGCCTTTTACACGTTGTTAGATGAAACAAAACAACTAATACTTCCAAATCGCGTACCATCAGTTATAGGTATGCTAAATTAGGTAATTTATGCAGCTGTG
Source organism: Chirona hameri (assembly GCA_036785665.1). Taxonomy (NCBI): domain Eukaryota; kingdom Metazoa; phylum Arthropoda; class Thecostraca; order Balanomorpha; family Balanidae; genus Chirona; species Chirona hameri. The sequence goes on from JAXIVJ010005629.1 coordinate 42,127, forward strand.
GACTGAAATGAAATAGTGACCCTGTGGAGTTAGGATCGATAAACCAGAGGATGAAAAGTTCCGGAATGTATCAGCCATGCTAAAGACATTGTGCATATTCTATGCACGCTTCTGGAATGTAGGGCATGCACGTTTTATTTAGTTGTTACGGAGGCTCATGGGGCAATTGTATTTATAGATGCTCTTGCTGGTTATGTTTGTGTGCTAATGACGCACGTACTGCGTAAATGCATATATATATATATATAACTGCCAAATTTATTATGCAAATGAGCCTATGCCAGTAAACTCCATGCATAGCGGTGCTTAAGCCGTGATTTTCTACTTCACATACATAGTAATTGGAAGCATTCGTGTTAAAAGAGGGGTGGAACACGCGTTTATCATCACATTAATTTGTATGTTTGTAATTCTTATAGCGCCCCGTCTCCCGCATACACATGAGATAAAGGAACCGACTTGACATGCGAAAACGGGTGGATATTTTTACGTCTCGGTTACTTTAAATTATCTCCAAGATGAATGTGACGCGCGAAAACCAAAGATTTTCGTTCAACGTTCATTATTTTGGCACCACTGCCCGATTGAAAGAACGTATCTAGTATGTCCCACAGCCCAGTCGATGTGTACGTGTCCCCACTCGATATTGTTCGGCCCCTTGAGGACTCTACTCGGTATTTTCAATCCCCATGAGGTTTCCATTCGATAACAGCAGGTCCTCATAGGGACCAGGTCCAATATGCCTCGCGGCGAATGATTGTTATGCTCATGTAATCAGGACAGTCTGTGTCGTTGGCTCTGTTTGCCTTGATCGCTTCCCACGTCGTTTCCCTAGACTTGGATCAGTTGAGTGACACAGACATGACTCCTTTGCCCGGCAGACGCACCCATGGTGAAGATGACCCCCGAGAACGGTGTGGTGGTGATTGGCCAGGGATCCGCCACGACGCTCAAGTGCATGGGAGAGGGCAACCCGAAACCGACCGTCACCTGGACCAGGAAGGTGAGTTCAGAGGGCAACCCGAAACCGACCGTCACCTGGACCAGGAAGGTGAGTTCAGAGGGCAACCCGAAACCGACCGTCACCTGGACCAGGAAGGTGAGTTCAGAGGGCAACCCGAAACCGACCGTCACCTGGACCAGGAAGGTGAGTTCAGAGGGCAACCCGAAACCGAACGTCACCTGGACCAGGAAGGTGAGTTCAGAGGGCAACCCGAAACCGACCGTCACCTGGACCAGGAAGGTGAGTTCAGAGGGCAACCCGAAACCGACCGTCACCTGGACCAGGAAGGTGAGTTCAGAGGGCAACCCGAAACCGACCGTCACCTGGACCAGGAAGGTGGGTTCAAAGGGCAACTCAAAACAGAACGTCACCTGGACCAGGAAGGTGAGTTCAAAGGGCAACCCGAAACCGACCGTCACCTGGACCAGGAAGGTGGGTTCAAAGGGCAACCCGACACCCACCGTCACCTGGACCAGGAAGGTGAGTTCAGAGGGCAACCCGAAACCGACCGTCACCTGGACCAGGAAGGTGAGTTCAGAGGGCAACCCGAAACCGACCGTCACCTGGACCAGGAAGGTGAGTTCAGAGGGCAACCCGACACCCACCGTCACCTGGACCAGGAAGGTGGGTTCAAAGGGCAACCCAAAACCGAACGTCACCTGGACCAGGAAGGTGAGTTCAGAGGGCAACCCGAAACCGACCGTCACCTGGACCAGGAAGGTAGGTTCGTCTGTGCACCAGTCAATGAACAATTGGGCAATGACTGCAGGAGGATGAGCGGAGGAGCAGGGTCATTTGTCAGAGTGTTGGAGAAGAAGCTGGAAACCGACGCTCTGTGGTATGGGGTGGGAAATGGTGGTGTCGCTGTTCGAAACCTACGTTCTTAGGACGCATATTTAGCCTTGCGATATTTCGAGTTAAAATTCAACGAAACCGTCACCGACACCCCTTAATTGAATCCATCGAGATATTGCTTGTATTGCACTCTCTACCTCTGCCATGCACGGACTCTTTCCTCCGTCATCCGTTTACTGACGGCTTTTGCCAGAGAAACAATGCATCGTCTCTACCAAGCTCCGTCCCGCCACCCGCGTCGGCCTCTGGTTCGCTGTTGGCACTCTTTCCTCCCGCTCAACGGACGCCGCAGCTATACACCGTGCCAGAATTAAATCGGTTTGCTCATCTCTATCAGCGTCAGCGATCTTCCCGGGCCCAAAGGTTTGTGCTTTGATGTTGACCAAGCGGCGGAACTGCTTCCTGTCGAGACGTGCTACCAGCCGTCCCTACTGCGAGGCAAGCCACCACCAATATGCCCTTCCAAGAGACTGGCATGCTCTCTATTGACATCGCCACTGTCCACCCCAGCTGACTTGCTGGCTGGCCAATGTATGTGTGCAAATGCATGTAATGTATGTACGCATATATGTATGCACATACCCAAGGAAACGAGGTTCTTGACCGGCCTGGCTGCGCAGTGAAGTGGCCTGTTGTTACCGAGTGGTCAAAAGACCTTGACCTGAACTTGACCTCTCCTCCAGGGCGGCCTTGATCACCTTGACTTAACCTTAACCTCTCCTCAGGGTGGCTTGCTACAGGACGGTAATGAGACCTTGACCTGACCTCGACTTGTCCCACACGGCGGCCTGCTGCCGGGGGACCAGACGACCTTGACGTCACGTTGATCTGTTCACAGGGCGGCCTGCTGCCGGACGGTAAGAAGAAGATGGAGGGCATGGAGCTGGAAATCTCCAGCGTAGACCGCTCCCACATGGGCAACTACGCCTGCATTGTGGACAACGGGATCGGAGAAGCCATCGTCAAGGACTTCCGTCTGGAGGTCAACTGTGAGTAATCCAGGACGGGGCGAACAGCAGGGCGGGCGGCCGACATAAAACTGATTAGCACGCCACTGAAAACTTGCTTGTTCACATGCATCTATGATAAAGGGTGCACTGCGTAATTGCTCCTTTTTCCGTGGTTAAAAGGTGATAAAAGTGGTTAAAAGGTGATAAAGTAGCCTGTTCGGATTCACCCAGCGTGCTGTTGGGAACGTTCGTAATATGATATCACGTGATCTGATCAAGGCCTCCTAGGCCACAGGCCTGTAAACCTTCAGATGTCTTCTGTAAATCTCCAGGTGTCTTCTGTAAATCTCCATACGCCACCTGTAAAGCTCTGTGGCACCTCTCGTGTGTATGAAACGGACCCGACCATCGTGGCTGGGGGTGGGTTCGGAGTTGTAAATTACTCTTGTCACAGAACCTGCCCAAGAACACCCCGCCATGAGAGAGAGAAAGGCGTCTAAACGCCGGTTACGGCACCCATGGGTTCGAGGGACGCAAAAACAATCGATCGCCCAATGTGTGGTCCCGGCTATTGAGCACCCATTGACATTCAGGTATTTCAAGGATGCCGGCCTATAAGACTGCCGCCGAAGCCGAACAGGGAACAGAAAGTCTGAGCCCCCCGCGGGAACTGAAACCGACAGTTCGGCTCGCGCAGTCAGCTGCAGGACCACACAAACAAGCCTTCTGTCGCGCCTGCCCGCACTGAAATATCGGCTCTTTGGACTTATGAATTTCAAATTAAAGCAAAAACAAGCGACCGTAGTAGGCGGTCGGTTTTTCCCTGTTGGTCCTGTCAGAGCTGATGGCAGTTTGGCAAAAACAACAGGCGATCCGCGGCCAGAAATGAGGGGAGAGTGGCGAGAATTCGGCGCGGTGGGATCTAAACCTGTCGGAGTTTTCTAATTTATCACGAAATGATATTTGTGCACCCAAATAGGAGTCAATCACAGGCGAACGAAGAATGTCCATTCCTGAACTGACTGCTAACTTAGATGTTGCAAGCTTCACCATACCAGGTGATCTACTTAACCTCAGGAAGCTATAATCTTTCGGTTGATTGGAGCTTGTATTGTCAGTGAAGGCATTCTTCTCCGTTCGTTTTTGTTGTTGTTGATCTCTCGATTTTATGTTTGGCATGCCTTCTTTGTCGGGAACAGGTCTGTCGCTAATTTGAATATCCCCTGACGGACATACCTTAGTTTTTATTTTGCGGTATGTAAAAGATACAGACCTGAGGTATACCTGTGGCTATCGTCTTATCATCCACCTTGTCAACAATGTTGGTGTCGGATTCCACCATTCCACACATTCCACGGCCCACGCTACGTGCCGTGTACGTGACTACGTGACGTGACGTGACGTGACGTGTCAGCGGCCATTCTGTTGTGACAACAGCGTTCAGGGGCACATGTCCTCAGCGAGCGCTTCGGTATGCGCCGCCCCTGTGCCAGCGCGGCGGTCGTGGCGCGCCGATACTGTCTGACCGGCGTCATGTTTGCCGCAGTTGTTCCTGAGATCGATGTGGCGATGAAGAAGGTGCACACTGGTGCTGGCTACGAGGCTCAGATGATCTGCAATGTTCACGGACAGCCCATGCCTGAGGTGAGGGACTGATGGGGATTAATACCGGATCTGGAGGAATGGCACGTCAGGCTTTTGGGGTAAACTTGTTGGGTGCTGAAGTCGCGACCTAAAGTACCAAACAACCACCACCACCACCGCCATCACTGCGTTCGGCTTTGGGCTCAATCACAAATATTTTCTTGTGAATGTTCCACACAGTATCTTTATGTTAATTTTATAGATCCTCATCTTCTTTAAATTCTCACTTAGTCCCGTCAGTTCTGGAAGAGCTAATTTCTCGTTCCGTCAAACGAGCACATGGTTGTTCCGTCGCCTCTGTCGCCGCGGCCTGCGGTGACTGCTGGCGGCTGACCGTCCGCGGCGCGTCAGGGGCGACCAGGCGTGACCGAGAGGTTTGTTTACCGTACACAATACACATGACACCTGACGGGTAGCGCCGGCCACTGGTCGGCCAAAGTTACCGTTAGGTCGGCTTCAGCGTCTGTCTGGGACGGGACGGGACACGGGACGGGACACGGGGTCGGAACACGGGACGGGACACGGGACGGGACACGGGACGGACACGGGACGGACACGGGACACGGGACGGGACACGGGACGGGACACGGGACGGGACACGGGACGGGACACGGGACGGGACACGGGACGGGACGGGACACGGGACGGGACACGGGACGGGACACGGGACGGGACACGGGACGGGACACGGGACGGGACATGGGACGGGACACGGGACGGGACACGGGACGGAACACGGGACGGGACACGGTACGGGACACGGGACGGAACACGGGACGGGACACGGGACGGGACACGGGACGGGACACGGGACGGGACACGGGACGGCACGGCGCAACCCTGGCCGGGCGCTCACTGCCACAGGCCTGGTGATAGCGCTCAGCTTTCCAGACCAGCAGAGCCGGCAGAAAAACGTTGAAAAGAACCAGCCTGCGCCACCGCAGTTTCCCACCGTCACCCGCTATCGGTGCCGCCTCAGCGACTTCGCCATGACACCTCGATGTCGCCGCCGTCATAAGATTATACGATTGGTGCATCCGGCTCCAATGGGGGCCACCCACGCTTGGGTAGAGCCGCATCCACCTAAGCCCTCCAAATGCAACCCACACTTGCCACAATTCCTCTGCAAGCCTGCAAGGCTCACAATTTCTTTCTTGAGCCAATGCCTTTGTGCTCAAGAAAGGCATTTAAAAAAGCGGGTCCACAATTTCTTTCTTGAGCTAATCCTTTGTGCTCAAGAAATGCGTGTAAAACTGCTCCACTCGAGGCAGCCTCCGACGCTATAGCAGCGCGGGCGTGTCAAACTTCTTCGCTTTAGTCACCCTTGGACGGTGACGCGCTGCCTCGCGGTCTTGCGATCCTGTCGACGCCTATGAAAACCGACGCGTGTCACCCATCATCTGCACCCACAAAAACGGCGCGGACATGGTCTGGGCGGGCGGCGATGCGCCGTCCGGAGCCCAGCTTTTTGTGTCCGGGTAATCAGCGGGTAATTGCTGGCCGCCGGAATAAGGGCGAGATGACTGGGCTGACTGAGGCGAGCGTTGACGGCGGTGGTGGCCGCTGCTGCTCCTGCAGCCGCCTCTGCTGTTGCTACAGAACGCGCGTCAGGTCTGGGAACCGTGCTGTCTTCGTCCAACCGCCGCCCAACCGCCGCCCAACCGCACTGTCACACCGCGGGGCTATATCGGCACATTGCATGCTGCAAGGCACCGCCGGCCGATGAAAGCAATGTTGCACAATCAATGCTACATTGTGGGGCGTGCTACTGGCGACATGACACGCGGCCTGTTGTGAGGACGCCTGTGAATGCGCCCGCCCACGGGACACCGAATGGGCGCCGGTGGATGCAATGCAGGCGTGGCTTGGACGCAGTGCGCACGCGGGGCAGTGCGCAGTGGATGCAGTGCGCACGCGGGGCTGGATGGGGGTCCGTGTGCGCGAGGCCGGCTTGTCTCGGCGTGTACCGCGTGTACCCGGCGTGTACCGCGGCCGGGTACATGGCCGGGCGCATTGTCATGGAAATGGGGAGGAAGATAAGCGGCGATGTTTTTCTGGGAGCGGAGATGGTGGTCGGCACTGTGCCGCTGACCCCGAGACGGCTCCCGCTGCGTGGAGCTGGGATAAATCCTCTGTTCCGCCGCCGGACGGGCCTCGTACGAGCGAGCTTCAGAGCATCGACTGCGGGCGAGCTTTAGTTGTAGCCGGCCAAGCTATGGCATAACGCGCTAACGGTTTTATCAGCCGATCCTAAGTGGTTAAGAACCAACTTTACTGAGAACAACCAAGAACCAACTTCAGCGCCGTATAACATCACCACGTCCCAGTTCTAGTCTTATGGAACCAGTCTAGACAACTAGAAGTTCTAATCTTCTAGCGACCGTCCACCCGATCCTATACAGCTGCGGTCGCCATCAGTTCGTCACTGCCTGTCTCAGCCCAGCGCATTAGTGCAGCCCCAGCTCAGTCCAGCACATTCGCAGCCCACTCCAGACCAGCCCAGCCAATTTACACACTCAGCCCAGTATAGCCCAACCTATTTGCACACCCAGCCCGTCCCAGCCCAGCCCAGGCAGCCATAGCCCAGCCGGGCCCGTCCAGCCCTCCTGATCGATGCATCACTGCGTACGGTCCAGTAATTGATTCTGTGCGAGGAGGCGCTGTGTGGGTCGGTGTGGCGCGGCCTGGCCCGGCCGTTTGGCCCGCTATTACCACCTCCCCTGACGCGTCCACCTCCCCACGGTGACCGAGCGACGTGACGTCAGCCGCACCGGTGAGCTCCCGCCTTTACCACCTCCTTTTCCAGGGTGTGCGGCCATTGTGCGTGGTCTGAATGCCTCCGAGTGGGCCGCTACACGGCGGAGTTAGTGTTGCACCACGCGCACAACGCGCACCGCGCCAGCCTGGCGTCTTTTGTGACTCGAGTGGGCCGGCCGAGGTTGTTTTGGTGCGCGGGTGACGAGGTGTCGAGCTGCTGCAGCGAGAGGGAGAGATGATGAGAGTAGCAGAGGCCCCGATTGTTGATGCGTTCAGCACGGCCTGGCGAGAAGCGCATCAAAACATGGTCGAACAGAAACGCGATTGCGACATCAACTCGGCGGGCGCGGCAATCATTTCGTGATTTACTGCCGAGGCCTGTTCGCTTTCTTCTGGCCGGAGATGGTGTAAGTGGCACAGTGACTGCAATGTGGCAGCCACGAGCCACGGGACGTGCGGGTCAATACCCTTCTATGGGGAGCCTTTTCAGTACCGATGCTATCGCGTGACCAATCATCGCCAGAGGCCCTAATTGTCCGGTATTTGTCTTCCTTAGCAGGTAATCACCGATCAAGCCATGTTTACCCCAAGGAGCGCCGTTTCGCCTCGGGTTGATTTATTCCGTAAGCGTAAAACGAAATGGCGAGCAAACTGCCCCGTATGTAAATGCGAACTGTCTTTTCGAGTAGGTGGCACCCTTCAATCAATCTATTACAAGTGGTCGGCAAGTGCGCGGTCGGTGAGACCCCGCAGCGTTGAGTGTTACCCGGGGGCCGCTGGCGTAGAAAGGAGTGGGACTGGACGGGTGCGGTGCGCCTTCTCTAGCCGCCCACAGACACTTGGACATACAGCGTCCGTACCTTCACAATACACATCCAAGTCAGGGGCCGATCCAAAGGGGCCATCGAGATCATGCTCCAAGAACGACTAAAATCGGTCAAAAATGACACATTTCCTGATTTTGAAGACATGCATAGCCACTTTTATTTGGGAAAGCTTGTTTAAAGTAGTTCTTACAATGCATAGAAAACCGGAAGCCGATGAGTTGTGTAATGTTGTCATTCATTTGGAGATTTTCCTACACTCAATTGTGTTTCTTACTGTTCTGTATCCACCGGCGAGAATGCAGTCTTGGCGCCCACAGCACAGCCATCAGGGAAACCTGGCGCCCGCATACATAGCCCACCACGCGATCCCGGCACCGGCAGAGAGCAGGGTGGATGGATGGTGGACGATTGCTGGCGGTCGGATATGATAGTTGACGACAGTGGAGTTTTTGTGTGGGACAGGCGTGGAGAGTGCGTTCGAAATTGGAGCTCTCAGAAAGGCTGGCTCGGTCGGCGTTGCGACCATTTGTGGCGGAGATTAACGCAACGCACTAGTTTTCGCTGTTTAACAGTTTTACGAGTGAAATACTTTTGATTTACTTGTAGGTTTAACTTTTTTCTTAGTTTTGTTTTGTCTCGACACCTGCGCCAACTATTTTGAGAGACATGTCACAGTCCTGCGGAACCACCCCCGTCCCTCCGCATACCACCTACGCCGCGGTCGTCATCTTCAGTTTCCGATTGCTTCTGGCGGGCCGTCTCTCATCCGCGTTTGTCGCAGTATTTTTACCTGCCGCCAATTAGCTGGAATTCCGTCCTCGCCGCCGCGTTGCAGACCGCGGCAAAAACGACGCAGCCCCTGCCGCGCCGCGCCGCGTCGCGCCACGCAGCACCGCACTGCGTCGGCCCTTTTTCCGACACCGCCGCCTTCCGGTGGGACCGACAGGCGGACGGGGGGCGCCTTCTCACGCGCACCGCCTGCCCGACTCCTGGTTTGTGGGTGGGCTTTTGTTTCGTCTGCGCCCGACGGCGCCGCCGTTTTTGCGCTAGCGTCGATGGTTTCATTGCCTGGGGCGGCGTGCTCGCTCGGACCGCCGGCGCTGCCCGCGAATATTTATGGTGCAGGGCTGCCAACTGGCGAGGCAGGCGGAACGGCGGCGCCGGGTCGGCCGATGCCCGGTGATAAGACGAATGGACAGGTCGATAGAAACTGTGTCGCTATGCTGCTCAGACGTACTTCGGATAATCGGTACAAATGACTGTTAGGCAGCTTTCGTGGGTGGGGTGGGGCGGGGTGGGGGGGGGGGGGGGGGGTAATTTTACCTTTCGTTGGGAACAAATGGATATAGCCTTCGTTGGGTACAAGTTAATATTGCCTATTAGTTGGTCGTTGGAGGTGGCCGCGACTGACTCCTCGCAGTTTCAGTTTCAATCTCTGTCCTTTCACCGATCGATCCGACCCTCCCAATGACCTGACGTAACTTGACGCGACCTGGCCTTCCCACACTGACCTGACCTGACCTGACCTGCCCTCCCTCAGGTGACCTGGAGCCGGATGGACGGCGCTGCTCTGGACAAGATGCGCCACCGCCAGGAGCAGGACGGCGCGCAGTACAGCCTGACGATTGAGGAGGTGCGGGACTCTGATCTGGGCCAGTACACGTGCCGCGCCCGCAGCGACCTCGGCACCGCCGCCGCCGCCATCGAGCTCACAGGTCAGTCGGGGTCAACTGGGGTCAACTGGGGTTAACTGCAGGGGTCAGGTGGGGTTAGGCGGGGATAGGGGGTTAGACGGGTAATAAAGGGGTTATACGGGTTAGATGGTATCAGATGGAATCGGACGAGATTTGACGAGGTTAGGCGAGGTTAGGCGAGGTTAGACGAGGTTAGACGAGGTTAGACGAGGTTAGACGAGGTTAGACGAGGTTAGACGAGGTTAGACGAGGTAAGACGAGGGTAGACGGGGTTAGACGGGGTTAGATGGGGTTAGACGTGGTTATACGGGGTCAGAGAGGGTCAGATGGGGCGGACGGGGTCAGATTAGTCAGTCCGGGGCAAGCAGAGCCAGCAAGTCAGGCGGTGTCCGGGGAGAGGAGTTTAAAACGTGGTCAAGAATCGAAGAATGCACGGACAAGAGATGATACGAGCGTACTTGTTAGATATGCTCAAACGCTAAATCACGGCGACTTTACGAGACAACTTGACCTCTTGTGCCGATGACGATGTGACCTTAATACTTAGTGACCCGCCCTCTTGTGTTACAGGTCAGCCGAAGGAGGTGATGGTGACCTCGAGCCCATACGGCCAGGAGAAGGACGCCTTCACCCTGGGGTGGAACGTCGAGAGCTATGCGCCCATCGAGGAGTACAAAGTCATCTACAAGAACGCCCAGGTACGACGAACTCAACGTCCTCCCGCCCCGGGGAACCGCATAAAGCGACTAGTGCGTTGATGGGATAAATATAGGGTGCGAGCGTGTAGATGTGTGGGTAATAATTGAGGAAGGTGAAGTAAGGATGGCCTGCAGTCACTGGGTAGACACTAGACAAGTGTTGTAAGGAGGCGATAGTTAGAGCTGCCACTTCTGAGCCGCCCTAAGGGTGTGGAGTTATTAAGTCGGCAGGTGTTATGGGCTTAGGTCACACCTCCGATTGGAGCTCTGTCACTACCCCTCTAGCCCGCGGGCTGTGCAATTATGGAACCAGGTGGTCTTCCCGATCTCAGGTCACAGTTTAATGTCATGCGGGCCTACGCTCATGATTTAAGTTTCCTATCCGATTGGTAGGGACATTGCCCAACCAATTTTGTGTTTGTGTACCAACTTCGTCAAATTTGAGGATTTTTAACGTTAAAAGAGACTTGCCACCCGCAAACCAACCAAAAGGACATCATTCCCACCAACTTGTTTGAAAGGCTCTACCCGCGCCTACGATATATTACAAAAATTCTGAATAGTTTCGAGCGCAGTCTGATTAGTTCCTACTTAAATCGGTCTGTGACGGGGGAGGGCCGAAAGCGGGTCATATACCATGACAGGAGCCGCCCACTGGCGACCGGATGCGGAGCCAGTCACTGTCACAGTCACTGACCAACCATAGACCAACTCCGATACCTACTGACCACCAGTCAGACACGCCGGCGTCCCTCAGTAACACCTATACACCTACGTGTCGTTCTGGTGGTGATTCACCCACCCATTCAACTATGTAGTCGCCGGGACCGCGTACCAGAGCACGTTCTGAACCGCGTGGTATGCATATGTCCCTGACTCCCCTCCCTGCGTCCGACCTCGAGCCGCGGCAGTGTCCTACCCGATACTTTTTGGCACATGAGGGGGAGTTGGCACGTGGAGGAATGAGGGTAGGTCGAAATTCAAATCGCGTGCTGGTCCAACTCAACTGTTGACGCAGACCTCGCAGCACACATAAGGGAGCGATGAAGGGTAACCGAATGGACTCTGTGCACTGGTCTAACAGTCAAAGAGGCGCTTTCGAATTTCGCGATTTTGCGTCCGAAAGTTCAAGCGTAGTGCCGCCTGGTCATCCACAAACATGATGAGAACTGATCCAGCGCATCTCATCAGGCATGTGGGTGCTTTTTCGCGCCGACAAGCGCAAGCCGTCCCTGCTCCTGCGATGGCAAACCTCCCGCTGAACCAAACCCGCCACTCGCGCAGCATCCGCGAGCACGGCACAAACATACCATATGTCGGCAAATATTTCGCGGACGTCGACGCCGGATTAAATAGCACACGTGCAACGTGCACCCCTGGCACGTGCAGAACCCGCGGGTAATTGGCCGATGCTCGAGCGTGTCTAGCAGGATGGGTGAAATTTATAGCCCGCGGCGATAGAGGTGTTCGCGTAATGATAGGGGGAGCTCGCGAGGGGGAGGTAAACTACCGGGGGTACGCACATCGAGCGGCAGGCAAGGTAACTAACGTGTTACTAACGTGTTACTACTACAAGGTAACTAACGTGTTAAATGCACATACGGCGAATCGGACCGGGCAGGATCGATCAGGAATGCTAACAGGGAGAATGGAAATATTGACCAGAATTTTATTTAATTCAGACTTCAGAGGAAGGGATTTAGAGGGATTACATATTTGACGGAATACTAACAAAGGTGAAGATGAGAGGACACCACGTGACATGGTTATCGCCTGCGCATTTTTCATATATCTCTAATGTTTTTGTTTTGCGTATCAAGTTTGGATCCATATTGCGTTTGCTTAATTGCCTACCTAAATGCATGATCATTTATCACGTATGGGTATTCTGCCGAAGTTGCATTGCGATACATAATAGCTCAAATCGACACTAGTGACTGGTGACTGATTCAATCAGGAATCGAATTAATACGTTCGGTCCGTTTAAAACTGGAAAGCACGCACGCGACTATCCGGATAGCGCTCAAGACTGGTCAGCGCACATAGATGGAAAGATAACGCCAGGAAGCGCGGTAACCTTCGACGAACCAGAAGGGTACAAATGTCATGGTAAGCCGCAACGCTGCACACGCGTGGCTCGATAGTTTTTTTTTCGTCCGGTGTAACGAATAATGATCACCAACCGACAACGTTCCGACAATTCTATTAAAACCGGTTCTAAGTCCATTCGGAACAGCACGTTGCCATTTATCTTGTCAAATGCGGATAAAAATAACCCGATATCACACGATGTGACGCAGGCACGTAGCCAGGATTTCTTCCGGGGGGGGGGGGGCGCCTCGAAAGGGCCCCTTCCCGAGCATTGGAAAGACCCCCTTCCCAAGCGTTGAAAGGGTCAAGCAAAACGGATTGAAAGACACGTTACAAGGATGTAAAATACAGTATGACAGGTATGGCATGGGCCATACCAATTTTTAGGAGCTGGAGTTAGCAAACTGCCATATCAATTTTGGAACCAGCGACACCAATTTGGAGTCAGCTATACAACTTGGAATATTTGTTAAGCTCAAGACCTGGAACTCGTAAACAAATTGCGCCGCGGAGCGGCGTGAAATGTAGAGTCCCTGTATATGCTTTCTCATCAATGCGTCGCATTGCGACCTCTAAAAATGCTATTGTGCGTTTAAAAGTGGGTAAAAAAGTGCTAAAGTGAACTATTTTGGCCAATTATATAGGAAAGTAGCAACATAACACATAAATGCGCCGAGAAACGGGACGATTTTTTTCTTCTAACCTGCATATAATTGAATTTATGGTTAAATCGAGTCCCTTCAGATTGTCTAGGGCCCCTCCGACCTTTTCAACGCCCTTCCGACCTGTTCAGCGACTCATCTGGGATCCGCGAAAAGACATGATGTGGAGTGGGTGATATATATAAAATACAAAGAGGGCTTACTCTACAAGACAACAATTAATCAGAGCTTTCGGGTATATTGTAACATCCTGACGAAGGGTGTTACAATATACCCGAAAGCTCCGCGTTTAATATTTTTCTTGTGAAGTAAGTCCTCTTTGTATTTAATCTTCATCTGGGATCTCGACGTGCTTTTGGCCCTTCCGGTCTGACCAGGGACTCCTCTGACCTTCCAAGAAGCTCCTCTTGTGTCAGAAGTCCTTCCGACCTGGCCAGGGACTGCACTGGCTGCTTTGTCGCCCTGTCAACATGCTCAGGGGCCCCTCCGACCTGCCCAGGGGCCCCTCCAGTCTGGCTAGAAACTCATCCGGCATGTTCTTGGGCCCTTCCGACCGGCCCAGAGACCCTTTCGGTCTAGCCAGGGGCCCCTCTGACTTGCCCAGGAGCCCTTCCGATCTGCCCAGCGACTCTTCTGGTCGGACTGCGCTGGCTGCTTTGTCACCCTGCCGACATGCTCAATGGGTCCTCCGACCTGCCTTGGGCCCCTCCGTGCTGGCTAGGGACCAATTCGGCATGTTCAGGGGCCCTTCTTACCCGCCCAGTGGTCCTTTCGGTCTGGTCAGGGGCCCCTCCGATCTGCCCAGGGGCCCTGTGCAATTTCCAGGAGCCCTCTGGTCTCTTCAGGGGCCCTCCAGCCTCTAAGGGGCCCTTCCGACCTGACAAGGGACTGCGCTGGCTGCTTTGTCGCCTTGCGACATCTCCGAGGGCCCTCCGACCTGCCCTGGGGCCCCTACGTGCTGAATAGGGGCCCATTCGGCATGTTCAGGGGCCCTTCTGACCCACCTAGGGCCCTTTCGGTTTGGTCAGGGGCCTCTCTGACCTGCGCAGGGGCCCTCTTAACTTCCCAGGGACCCTCTGGTCTGTCCAGGGGCCCTCCGACCTGCTCAGGGGCCTTTATGACTTGGCAAGGGACTGCGCTGGCCGCTTTGTCGCCCTGCCGACATGCTCAGGGGCCTCTCGACCTGCCCAGGGGCCCCTATGTGCTGGCTAAGGGCCCATTCGACGTGTTCAGGTGCCCATTGAACCGCTACAGGGCCTCTTCGGTCTGGGCAGGGGCCCTTCTGACACGCACATGACACTTTTGAACGTCCAAGGGGCCCTCTGGTCTTTCAGAGAGGGCCCTGGTGGCCCTAAAGGGCCTTTGCAGTGCTCTAAACTGTCTAAAGACCACGCTTCGCGTGGTAAAGAGCCCATGATACCGCGCTTCGCGCGGTCTCGTCGGCTCTTTTCGGCGCGCTGTGCGCGCCGAAAAGGGCCCTCCTGGCCTCCAGAGGGGGGGGGGGGGGGGGGGGGGGAGCACCCCTCCCTTGACTACGTGCCTGATGTGACGTCACATGGCTTACGTTCCACCAGTTACGTCACACAGCACACCGGATGACGTCATAAAGCTGCGTCCGTCGCGGGTCGCGGGTCGGACGCCCAGCCGTCTCCCCGTTCCGTTCCGTTCGGAGACTAACGCCCTGATGGGGTGGATAGAGCTAGATTGCAGTGTGCGGGCGGGGAAATTAAATTATGGACCGGTAATGACAGGCTGTGCGGACAGCGGACACGGACGCACCGCCGCCGCCGCCGAGCGGTGGTGGTGGCTGCGGCGGCCCATCATTGGTGCTTCCGGTGCCTGTGACCGGACGGTGGGTACGCCGCACTGGGGAACCGGCGACGCCGGCGGTGGGAAGGGACCGCGTGGCGGCGCACGCTGATTTTGATCGCTTTGTTCTCTGGACCGGTGTTGTCAGAGGTGGGTGACGTCATAGGGGTGTGTGACGTCACATCGAGACTAGGGGTGAGGAGGGGGAGGGGGGAGGGGGGCGGTAACGTAGCCGGAACTGACTGCTTTGTGTGAATCGATCTTTCTTGGGCTCGGAATAGTGAAAGAGACCGAGCGAAAACATGCCATTCAGCGTTCGAAAAACCGGGCCACGCGCTGCGAAAATACCCGATCCAGTTTTTGAATAGATGAAATGACCCATTGTCTTCTCTCTCCATCATCTATGATATCGGGAATAACAAAGCCGCAAACGGTGCCAGTTAGGCAGTTACCATAGCAACTAGTTGTGATGTGGCTGGTAGCACGCATTGGAAATACCTTGTGCTTTTGTTTGAATGATCAATTCGTGTCGCATGTTCCATGAAAACGACGTCGTAGAAGTATTGCCGACTGTGATTGCAAAACAATGCGCGTTCTGTCCCAGTAAAACGCTTCTTTTGAATGTTTATTTCACAATGGCCACTGTCGCACTATGAGCTGAATTCTGCCATGATGACATGATGAATTCTGCCACCACCCCTTCATTCTGTGTTGAACAAACAATGAGCCAGACTAGTCGCTGCTGGCAGACTACTATTATGTATTCGCCCTGTCAATGTTATGCTGTTGAGTGTTGTTAGCCTTCTTTCGTTCCATTGCGGTGGTTGTTTGGGAGCTTCTTTCGTTCCATTGCGGTGGTTGTCTGGTTTCTTCTTCCGTTCCATTGCGGTAGTTGTCTGGGAGCTTCTTTCGTTCCATTGCGGTGGTTGTTTGGGAGCTTCTTTCGGTCCATTGCGGTGGTTGTCAGGCTTCTTCTTTCGTTCCATTGCGGTGGTTGTCTGGGAGATTCTTTCGTTCCATTGCGGTGGTTGTCTGGTTTCTTCTTTCGCTCCATTGCGGTGGTTGTCTGGAAGCTTCTTTCGTTCCATTGCGGTGGTTGTTTTGGAGCTTCTTTCGGTCCATTGCGGTGGTTGTCAGGCTTCTTCTTTCGTTCCATTGCGGTGGTTGTCTGGGAGATTCTTTCGTTCCATTGCGGTGGTTGTCTGGTTTCTTCTTTCGCTCCATTGCGGTGGTTGTCTGGAAGCTTCTTTCGTTCCATTGCGGTGGTTGTTTTGGAGCTTCTTTCGTTCCATTGCGGTGGTTGTCTGGGAGCTTCTTTCGTTCCATTGCGGTGGTTGTTTGGGAGCTTCTTTCGTTCCATTGCGGTGGTTGTTTGGGAGCTTCTTTCGTTCCATTGCAGTGGTTGTCTGGGAGCTTCTTTCGTTCCATTGCGGTGGTTGTTTGGAAGCTTCTTTCGTTCCATTGCGGTGGTTGTTTGGGAGCTTCTTTCGTTCCATTGCGGTGGTTGTTTGGGAGCTTCTTTCGTTCCATTGCAGTGGTTGTCTGGGAGCTTCTTTCGTTCCATTGCGGTGGTTGTTTGGAAGCTTCTTTCGTTCCATTGCGGTGGTTGTTTGGGAGCTTCTTTCGTTCCATTGCGGTGGTTGTTTGGGAGCTTCTTTCGTTCCATTGCAGTGGTTGTCTGGGAGCTTCTTTCGTTCCATTGCGGTGGTTGTTTGGAAGCTTCTTTCGTTCCATTGCGGTGGTTGTTTGGGAGCTTCTTTCGTTCCATTGCAGTGGTTGTCTGGGAGCTTCTTTCGTTCCATTGCGGTGGTTGTTTGGGAGCTTCTTTCGTTCCATTGCAGTGGTTGTCTGGGAGTCTGCTGATGACATTATTATGGCGACACACTGTCGTGCAGCAATGCCGTTTTCTATACAATATGTCTGCTATCGGGAACATTCTAAATATTGCAATATAAACTTCAGTGCATCGTGATGCATTGCAATAACGGCAACACCTCTGACAGCATTATTATTTTGTAAATAAATTTAGTCCGAATGTTTTGAATGGCTGGATTTCCGAGGTCAGGACCCGCGCTAAGCATAGATTGTTGCACAGGCCCCGACCCCACCACCCGATCGCGCAATTCCTGGTGTCCGGCAGAATTTAGTGGCGAAGTGTGTACGCGCTTGACATACCTGGACACAGTCCGCCCCGCCCTCTGATCTTGATCGCGACCGCTGCCACCGGCCATCCCAGTCAGGGGCAAATAGCGAGCGCCGAAGCTACTCGAACCTGGGCTGCCACTCCGGGTGAGGTCAGAAGTCCGGCGCTCTCCCGACTTAGCTGCAGGGGGGACGAATATCACGAATAACCCTATCATGAATAAGGTTCACGTGCTGTCATTTTGCGGAACCAGCAACAGCCTTTGCCTGCCTTTAGGGACAAACTAAAATACAAATATGCGAACGGCCATCTAGCACCTACTGTGATGAGCGAATTGTCTATGGATATATTTGAAGCAAATCATGTTGAGCATTGCTTTGCCTTGTTCGTCCGCCTCCGCCAGTATCCTCCACGTATGACTAACACTTCTTCCTGCTGACTGCTCCCAGATAACTTCTTACTCTCATGATTTCATCGTTTCCAGAAGAAGCAGCAGTGGGAGCAAATTACAGTTCCGGCGCCGCCGAAAGATGGCAGCACCGTCATGTACTCGCACATGCACGTGCTCAGTAACCTGGCGCCGGGTACGGTATACGAGGCAGCCGTGACGGCGAAGAACAAATACGGCTGGAGCCAGGAGCCGGCCCATTCCTTCAAGATGTTCACCCTTGGAGCAGGTGAGTTTCTCACCGGGGCAAATACCCAGCCCAGGATGGACGTTAGCGAAAAGGCAAGCTGCAAATGGTGCGGGGTTGTCGCCCGGTTGGGTGGGCTCGGGCTAGCTTATGTGAGCTGTTGGGGTCAACAAGGGTAAAGCTGGGGTACCCAGTGGGTTAAGGAACGTCATGAGGCTGAGCATAGTAGCAAAGGCAGCGAAACTGCTAAAAATTTGATAAATAACTGCCACGCTTGCAAACCTTGGCATCCACCTGCCAAACTCGATCTCCTTCCTGACACTCAACACCTCAGCAACTGCCACCAGGCATTGCCGCTGTATTCAATACTCAGCAATAAATGAAAGATGGACTCGCTGAGGTGAATGGAAACTCCCCTGCCCCACGCCGTGCCTAGTGTGCACACCCTTCACTGTAGGAGCAAGCCTGCTGCTGTTGACGCGCTGGTGCCCGCGGGGTTTCAGGCGGACCGGCAGCCGATCTGGTCGGAGGGGGTAAGACGGAGAGGCGGGACTGACACCGGGACTGTACCTACTGCATGACGGGCGTGCTGTGGTTCTAACACTCCCCAGGCCTGAGTAGTAGTGCACACCTGTCAACTGACGCCGTTCACAGCTCCGTCAACGGCGGCGTGTGTCCTCCCTGGATGCTGGCTAATACGCCATTTATGTTGCTGTGCAGTGGGATAATTATCTGGCGTGGACAGATAGGGTGGCTCACTAGCAAACCGCACATGGGTTTTGATGCATGTCCCGAGTTTTTTTTTGTATGGTGGCCATGCTCTTCTTTGCGTTTTAAGTAAGCCGGGAAGTCGCCAAACTGGTTTGATCTCACCAGTCACCCGCTAAGCATTTTAAGCTCAGCTTAGTCGAATGACAAGGGGTTTCAGGAGCTAGTCCAAAGCTGATAAAATGACGGAGCCCTGGTGAAGTGACCTGCTTTCGATTCCATGCGTATGATCATTATGGCTATTCAAGTGTTAAAGGGCGCCCCAACATCAGAGGTTATATTGCGCCAGAACTGTTTATCGCGAGGTAAATATACGAGTGCTGTTACAATGGCATTACAAATATAACTTTACGTTCCCCTTGGGGTAGTCCATATATAAGTGGATGTAGAGTCTTTCATCCATTTACTAGACGAGTCACCATGAGGACCAATCCACGAATGACCTATCATGCCACGATTATATTGCATTCCATTTAAACGCAATGCCACACGCCCCGGTGATGTCTCCTTGGTAGTATTTAGCAGTAATCCCAGTGATGGCATTCACCTATTTCTGTAATAACCCAGTCTCACCGTCGTTTCCCAGCAGTGGTTTGACGGGGTTTCACCGACATGCCTCGGGCAGATGCATGCTGGTCTGGCATTACCCTGGTTTCCAGTTCCAGTCCAACAGAGTTTTGACTTCAGGTCCAGTATTGCTACTAAGACAGTTAAATACGCACTAACCCGATGTGTTTTCATCGAAGCGATCTTGGGATGGTTTATCGGGTTATTCAGGCGCGCATGCAATTTCTGACAACGTTTGAGGTTCGGCTGCCGAGTGCCTCGGATTATCTGAAGCTGCGTGATACTAAGAGCGATACAGCATGTTCTGTTGATAATATTTGGGCTATGAACTTGACGTCATGACCGTATGCAACTGCTTTGATCCATGCCAGGACCGAATTTCCTTTGTAGTTTGGAGCTGGTGCAAAGACAAGGCTGGGGAAATGATGTGTGAAGTACGACGAGTCAGCTCGTATTGCGTAATTATTTACGGGTGACTGAACACAACTTTGTATCGCCATTTTCAGGTAGCAGGGAGGTCTTGCAGATGAATGCCTTTATCAACTGAGCGGGATGCATTTTTTTTGTGCTGTGCTGTTTTGACGTCCTGACGTGCTGACGTTGGTCGCGTTTCAGAGGCACTGGGGTCGAGGGCCAGGAACGTTCTCCCTTTCACTGACGTACGTTTCACCGTGATGTTTCTCAGAGGCGCTGGGGTCGAGGGCCAGGAACGTTCTCCCTTTCACTGACGTACGTTTCACCGTGATGTTTCTCAGAGGCGCTGGGGTCGAGGGGCAGGAACGTTCTCCCTTTCACTGCCGTACGTTTCACAGTGATGTTTCTCAGAGGCACTGGGGTCGAGGGCCAGGAACGTTCTGCATTTCACTGACGTACGTTTCACTGTGATGTTTCTCAGAGGCGCTGGGGTCAACTGACCTGAACGGTGCCACCTCAGTGAGGACTGGAGGCTGTATGATGGCTGTGGCGGCCCTCGGCGCACTCCTCGCCGTCTTGTGAACGCCCCTCACCGCCCCCTAGGTGAGTAACCATCGTATGAACGCCTCCCCCACCACCACCCCTTAGGTGCGTGACTATCGCGTGACCACCCCCTTAGGTGAGTAACAATCGTGTGAACGCCTCCCCCTCCACCGCACGTTGGATGCGCATCCATTATGTCCACACTGTGAACGCCCCCCCCCCCCCCCCCCTATGACGCTCACACCTCCAGTCTCGTGAACGCCCCCCCCCCCTATGACGCTCACACCTCCAGTCTCGTGAACGCCCCCCTATGACGCTCACACCTCCAGCCTCGTGAACGCCCCCCCCCCCCCATGACGCTCACACATCCAGTCTCGTGAACGCCCCCTATGACGCTCACACCTCCAGCCTCGTGAACGCCCCCCCCCCCCCCCTATGACGCTCACACATCCAGTCTCGTGAACGCCCCCCCCCCCCCTCCCGGCCCCCTATGACGCTCACACCTCCAGTCTCGTGAACGCCCCCCCCCCCCTATAACGCTCACACAACCAGTCTCGTGAACGCCCCCCCCCCCCTAGCTGCGCCACCATGGTGATCAAACCGTTTCCAGCACAGGAGTGTTTCCGTTATAATAGCACTTGCTCAACCAACGTCGGATCGTTCGGATGTCATTACTAGACATACGGTCTGAACGACATCAGACTACGATAAAACTTATTTCCCTTTGCCAAGCCTTTGAACTAATGAATGGGCTATCTATCGCGCGTCTCGTGTTTGCTATTGGAGTGTGAAACGTATTCATTGGTCTCGGCCCGACCCAGTCCAAAATCAACCCAGCGATATCAGAGTCCAGTAAATCGATGAGCTTTGGCAGTGATCCAATCGAATCCATCGCTCTCAGCGCACATCCGCCTATGTAAGTTATCGTTGATCACGTGATTCCAGTCATACATGTGTTTATATGACAGTTGCACCTTGTGAACATGGTATGTCTCGGCTCTGGCAGGAGTGCTGTCTTTTCACCTTTTCACCATACGTCTTTTCACCATACGTCCTTTCGCAGGTTACGTTTTCACTTGCGCTAGCGCCCGCCGGAGTGCAAGAGCAGCCCGTGGGCCGGCTTCGGCTTCGGGTCCGTGCCAGCGTGTGTCCAGAGCCAGAGCCGACTAGTCCAGCGCGGCGACGGACCGTCACATCGCGTCACGGCACTCAGTGACGTCATCAGTGACGGAGTGGGCGCCGCGAGTCAGTTTTGGCGGAGGTCATCAGTGCCGCCCGTGTCGGTACAACTGTGTGTGCCTGTCCTCCCAACCGGCGAGAAGAGCCGGGGCCGCAACTGTGTGCCCTCGGACGGCCGGTGCCGGTCCCTCACACACCGACCGACTGCCCGGCGGCAGGCCGCAACGACGCGACGAACTGAACGTCCAAAAGTCGTGCGGAAAGGTGAACCGAGCGCTGCCGCTAGAGGCGCTAGCGTCGCGCGGCCGGACGGAGGACACACTGACTGAGAGTGGTGCGCTCCGACCGTGAAATGTTGGGCGCGTGCGCGCATGTGTTCGTGTGTGTGCTCGTGATACGCGGTGCCTGGCGACGGCGGAGCGTTGGGCTGCTTGGTGTCCAAATTATTCGCTTCGCTTGGAGGTGGTTGCCGGCGCGGCGGCCGCGAAGTGACCGACGAGTGACGAGCGTGCACGAGGTGTGCGGGACGTGTGCAGGACGGGTGCACGGCGTGTGCAGGACGTGTGCACGAGGTGTGCGGAGTGCACACATGCGTCTCGGGCAGCTGAGCACACTGCCGGACAGTTCAGGCGGGTGACAAGACCGCGTGAGTGCGCGCCGCCCCGCCGCTCGCTGTACAGACACACAGACACCGCCTATTTATGCAGCAGTCTGGGCCAGCTAGTAAATGATGTAGTCTCTGTTATGTTCCTTATGTTTGCTTTAAGCAATACTGTACTTTGATTTTTTTGAAAATAAATATTCTGAGCTGTTTCGATTGATCATCTGGTGTTGATCCTGGAACACTTAGTTCACAAACACAAAATGCTGTGCTTCCCTCAAGTCCAAATCAGCGAACGTTTAACGTAAGAGCACTTACTTCTAAGCAATGCTGAATCCGGAATAATGATAAATTGTTACAGGAGATGGAGCACACTGGAAAATGGCGCAATGAATAAATGCCAAACGACATCGTGCATTTGAAGAAGAAAAAATATAAATATATATTAACCCCAAAGAGATCACTGTGACACATTGCACGCATCACAGACCATATCCCAGCTTTGGCTCATCCCACTTGCTACGAGTGACCTGGCTGTGACCTGGTCTGGTCGACCTCAGACTGGCCGCCAGCGGGGTCTGCCTCATCCAGCGGCGGTATCCCACGCAGGAGGGTATCCAGCCTCTGCAGCACCAGCTCATTGGCGCAGACGCACTGGTCGGCCGTGTACGGCGCGTACAGCGTGGCGACCCCAGCCACCGTCACGCGATCGTCGACCACCTCCACCGGCAGCCGGTGGCGGCGCAGCCAGGCGGTCACGTGATCACGCCGGGCGCGCAGGGAGGCGGGCGAGAGGCGGCTTTGCTCCACCTGCTGGGGGCGGGGGCAGGCGTCAGCAGAGCTGTCAACGGAGGCAGGGAGCCGGCAGCGGATGAGGTCGGGTCTGAGACACAGACACACACCCACCCGCACAGACGCACACCCACACAGACAGACAGATAGGCACCGGCACCGGCACCGGCACCGGCACCGGCACCGGCACCGGCACCGGCACCGGCACCGGCACCGGCACCGGCACCGGCACCGGCACCGGCACCGGCACCGGCACCGGCACCGGCACCGGCACCGGCACCGGCACCGGCACCGGCACCGGCACACACACACACACACACACACACACACACACACACACACACACACACACACACACACACACACACACACACACACACACACACGGAGCAGGTCAACCGAGAGTGGGCGTCGGTGGAGACTCAGTCCGTGATGCCTACGTGTTAATCATCGCACAGATGTGCACAGTTTATGCGCTATGGCAACAGCTCAGCAAGGTTCTGAAATCCGCTCTACATGAGTGAGGATACAGCACAGTAACGCGCAGAGCTGCTGTGTACGGTGCTGCTGCTGTGCTGCTGCTGTGCTGCTGCGTACCGGCTGTGTGCGGAGCAGCGAGTCTATGACTCGGCGAGTCCGCTCGTCACACTCGGCGCTGATGGTGCGAGAGGATACCACGCTGTGTCCAAACACCACCTCCACTGCAGGCGTCCGACTGTCCAGATCGTCCACCAGCACCCAGCTGAAACACAAAGGCATGTCCAGATCGTCCACCAGCACCCAGCCGAAACACAGTCATGTCCAGATCGTCCACCAGCACCCAGCTGAAACACAAAGGCATGTCCAGATCGTCCCCCAGCACCCGGCCGAAACACAGTCATGTCCAGATCGTCCACCAGCACCCAGCTGAAACACAAAGGCATGTCCAGATCGTCCCCCAGCACCCAGCCGAAACACAGTCATGTCCAGATCGTCCACCAGCACCCAGCTGAAACACAAAGGCATGTCCAGATCGTCCCCCAGCACCCAGCCGAAACACAGTCATGTCCAGATCGTCCACCAGCACCCAGCTGAAACACAAAGGCATGTCCAGATCGTCCACCAGCACCCAGCCGAAACACAGTCATGTCCAGATCGTCCACCAACACCCAGCTGAAACACAAAGGCATGTCCAGATCGTCCACCGGCACCCAGCTGAAACACAAAGGCATGTCCAGATCGTCCACCAGCACCCAGCCGAAACACAGTCATGTCCAGATCGTCCACCAGCACCCAGCCGAAACACAGTCATGTCCAGATCGTCCACCAGCACCCAGCCGAAACACAAAGGCATGTCCAGATCGTCCACCAGCACCCAGCCGAAACACAGTCATGTCCAGATCGTCCACCAGCACCCAGCCGAAACACACAGTCATGTCCAGATCGTCCACCAGCACCCAGCTGAAACACAAAGGCATGTCCAGATCGTCCACCAGCACCCAGCCGAAACACAAAGTCAGTGATGCAAGAAGCACAGGCTGTATCTAATCTACTAACAGCCATAGATAAAGGCAAAAACAGACTACTGTAGAATACAACTACACACCAATGCTAAATATAATAATTACAAATAAGTTTAAACATGCTTAAAGACTATCCAACACAAGAACCTGAAAGCTGTTGTGAAGTAAAAGGAACCAACACGAGTAGGAGCCAAAACAATGTCAGAGTTCATGTGAACAACCTGCAGATCTAAATCTGGGAACACAACACATTAAGCAGTGCATTTAAAATAGCTAAAATAGATAATTGAGAACACATATGTTTTCCTGTTTGCAGTGCCCTGCAGATATATTTATGTTCAGTTGATGACTATTCAACCACAATTCATTCAAGACACATACATTTACTTTTGGAGTGGAATCTCCCCTTAACTTTTGAGCATTGAGTCAATCATTGCCACTTATCATCAAGTGTTTTGGGCAGGCAAGCAAGCTGCTTGTTGATGTGTGCTGTTCCTGACAGAACCATATACCTTTCGGAGACAGGATCAATGGTCAAGACTCTGCCAGTATGAACATGGCCATTGGAAGAGGTCAGCTCAACATGGCAGTATACCATCCTCTGCAGCTGAATAGGGTCATTCTTGAAAACTGGATGGTCCTCCAAATCTTCATGTGAATTCATGCTGGCAAATTATCTTGCACTGCTCTGAAAGATTACACGAGAATGTTATATAGTAAGAGAATATAGAACATGATACAAATTCACACAAAGTAAGTATATATAGGCGCAAAATGACCCTGCAGTTGTTGTGCCCTTAAACAAAACAAACAAGTAAACAAGTAAACAAGTAA
This sequence comes from Chirona hameri, assembly GCA_036785665.1. Taxonomy (NCBI): domain Eukaryota; kingdom Metazoa; phylum Arthropoda; class Thecostraca; order Balanomorpha; family Balanidae; genus Chirona; species Chirona hameri. Next base: position 67,095 of record JAXIVJ010005629.1, read on the forward strand.
ACAAGTAAACAAGTAAACAAGTAAACAAGTAAACAAGTAAACAAGATAATATGAGAAGAAAAACTTGCTAATCAGCCTACATATTGTTTTTTGTAGTCTAAGGCCATTTTTTTCAAGTTAGGGTAATAAGTCAGGTAGACCTAACAGCAGTTGAACAATATCTTAGAGGTTAACATTAATAATCAAAGCCAAATATTTGCTTCTGGGATTACAAAATGAGAAAACCCACAACTTAACCCGGATTGACTGGGGTCCCAGCAGAATGCCATTGACCGGGGGGGGGGGGGGGGGGCGTTAAACGCCCCCCCCCCCCCGGCTATCTTCCGAACCAATGATCGCAGCGAGACGCGCAAGGCGGTAATCGAAAGCTCTCAATGAGACGAATCTAAAGGAGGCTAAACAAAAGTGAGGTCAAACGTCAGGTCACGGTCAGGTCAAAGGCCAAAATCGGCGTATTTGAGTTTATGGGTCATACTTCCATCCAAACCCTTCGATTGCGACCAGTTTCACCCAAAGTGCTGCCAAAGGTATGGTACATATCCCGCATGAGCTAAAGTGAGATTGTTGGCCAAGGTTTTTGGTCATAGTGACCTTTTGGTCAAGGTCATAGTGACCTTTTGTGTCAGGTCACAAAAGGTCACTATGCTCAACATATCTACGAAGTCATGCAACACATGCTTTATGAGTTATTTTCCACGTATAATTCGATAGTGATAGTCATTTTACCACCTGACTTCATTTACGTTAAGTAAATGTGAATTTCATGTCAAGTTCAGGTCACCGAGGGTCAAAATGTCAAATGGTTAAATCTAAACAAAACAGGCATGTTGCTAGACCATTTTTGCCTCAGAAATACAGTGGCAGCATTTATTTGTCTGTATCTAGTCAATAAAAGCAAACAAAAAACACAATTTCAAAATATGACGTCATGAGTTACTCATACTTTAGATGTCATAAGTCAGTCAAAAATGGAGATATCAGTTTGAAATTTGGCATGGTAGTTGCCTAGGTATGGTTCTCTGACATCTTCCGTTTTTTTTTTATATTTTAGATTTTTTTTTATTTTGTGATAATTCCCTCCCCCCAAAAAAACGTTCTCTGAGTTTTTTTGGGGGTCAAAAACTAAACATTTCACAAATCCGAGATAGCCAGTTTTTGGCCGTTGCAATTTGCTATCGTTTGGCGTTTTTAGATTGCATTTTGCTTCAAATATGGCATTTGTACGGCTTGGCAGAGTTTAGCTGATTTTGGTGTAAAACTCGTGTGTAGTGACGTCACTAAATTCGCTATAACTCAAACAAATTTGGGCGATTTTTTTTCGCACACAAGACGTAGAAATGATTTATAAGAAGGTACCCGAAGTTTCACGTAGATAGCGCTCTTAGTTTTTCAGCTATTGCGAAAATTCATCAGGGGGGGGGGGGGGGGGGGCATTAAAGCCCCCCCCCGTCAATGGCGGGTTTAAGTATGAATCAAGATAAAGTATATTACAAGTGGTATGGCTATTTACCATTTGTATATGGCTTTACAAGTGGTATAGCGCATTACAACGAATACAACCCAGCAAATTTTTATATCTGCAATGACAGAAGATCACAGAAGATGCCTGACAAGTGACAAGACAAGATGTTCCATTTACAGGTGTCCGGACAATTCTTCGTCCAGCATTTCTTCGTAGCGCATTTCTTCGTCCGCAAATCTTCGTCGAGCGTTTCTTCGTAGCGCATTTCTTCGTCTCGCATTTCTTCGTATCGGAAAATCATCGTCTCGCATTTCTTCGTATCCGCGAAACTTCGTATACGCAAATCTTCGTATCGTAAATATTCGTCTACGCAAATCTTCGTCCGCAAATCTTCGTCCGCAAATATTCGTCCGCAAATATTCGTCCGCAGTTTTGCATTTGACTTTTTGCGTTTTTGACTTTTTGCATTTGACTTTGTGCCTTTTTTACTTTTTGCATTCGAATTTTTGCCTTTTTTACTTTTATCCATTATGACTTTTTGCCTCTTTGACTTTTGCATTTGACTTTTATCCTTTTGACTTTGCATTTGACTTTTTGTCTTTTTGACTTTTTGGTGTTTTGACTTTTTGCATTTGACTTTTATCCCATTTTACTTTATTTTACTTTTTGTCCGTTTGACTTTTTGCCGTTTGGACTTTTTGCATTTGACTTTTAGCCTATTTGACTTTTTATATCGTCAACAATATCACAAAACTTGACAACTCAGAACACAAGCTTGTGAATGATTTATTTTATCAAAGCTACATACATTACTACCAGTAAGGCGCCGTAGTTGGCGATGAACGAGCGAGCGCGAAGGAAATGTATGGGAAATTTCAACTCGATCGGGCGAGTAGTTTCTGAGATACAAAAAAGGGTGCGCACGTGCTCACGTGCAGAGGCACCCACCTTTGACTTGTGGGAAAGTGGGGGCTGAGAGGTCCCTAACCACACACCAAATTTGAACACAATCGGCTCAGTCGTTCCAGAGATATAGAATAGGGGCGTGCACGTGCGCACGTGCAAAGCCACCCCACCCCTGACTTGTGGGAAGGCGGCGGCTGAGAGGTCCCTGACCACCAGACTGGTTATTGATTCGACTCTGATTGAATCGATTGCAATCGTTCAATCAAAATCCCTTGAATCAAAGAAGAATCGATTTACCACCGGATTTTTGGATTCATGAATCATGATTGAATCAAAACCCGCATAGAAACAAGGCTGATTGAATCAAAAAGACTGCAATGCTATTTCAATGGTGAGTCAAACGTGATTTTATATATATAAAAAAAATTGTTTTGATTCTTTGAATCGTAAAGAATCATTTCTCAAAATGGTTATGCATGAATCAAACGGTGACTGAATCATTCATATTCCAAAATGAATCGTGATTAAATCCTTCCAAAAACGGTGAATCAATAACCAGTCTGCAGTAACCACGCACCAAATTCGACCACAATCGGCTCAGTCGTTCCTGAGATACAGAATAGGGGTGTGCACGTGCACACGTGCAGAGGCACCCACCCCTGACGTGTGGGTAATTGGCGGATGAGAGGTCCCTAACAACACACCAAATTTGAACACAATCGGCTCAGCCGTTCCTGAGATATAGAATAGGGGTGTGCACGTGCGCACGTGCAGCCACCCTACCCCTGAGATGTGTGAAAGTGGCGGCTGAGGGGTACCTAACCACACACGAAATTTGCACATAATCTGTCCAGCCGTTGCAGAGTTATTGCGAGAAAATACTTTTCAACACCCCTCACGCGGCACGCGCCACGCGCAGTGGTAGTCACCCACATGAGTCGGCACTGGTCTCACACAGGTAGGTTAGATGGGGCTGCTCAGCAAAAAAGTCCGCTTGTCAATCGGACGTGCGGTTGCAGAGATGAGCTTCTCAAAAGCGTCGCCACGGAAGCGCTCATAATTACGCAAATCTTCGTAGAGTAGGCACGAATATTTGCGGACGAAGAATTGCGGACGAAGATTTGCGGACGAAGATTATCGGACGAAGAATTGCGGACGAAGAATTGCGGACGAATATTTGCGGACGAAGAATTGCGGACGAAGATTTGCGGACGAAGATTTGCGGACGAAGATTTGCGGACGAAGATTTGCGTAGACGAAGACTTGCGATACGAATAATTGCGTAGACGAATATTTGCGGATACGAAGAAATGCGAGACGAATGTTTGCGGATACGAAGAAATGCGAGACGAAGAAACGCGCGACGAAGAAATGCGGAGACGAAGATTTGCGGACGAAGAAATGCGGACGAGAAATGCCCGACGAAGAAATGCGGGACGAAGATTCGTCATGGAATCTCCATTTACATTGTGTACAAGCCTAGATATAAGCTAGGGTAAGTACTCACTAGGTAGGTGCCCTATGCACTTCAACTTATAATTTTGATTAAGATGAATTCAGTTTTTCTTATAAATGAAGTGCAAATCTTTTGAATGGATGAATTTACTAGGTCAGGTCTTATGCTAAGCAGAGCTTGTCCATTGTTGTTGTGTGGGCCCCCAACAGCACCATCTGGTAATTAATGCAATTGATATCAATGCATATGACGTCACAATAATCTTGCGTCACCAAAACGAGTTGTGACGTCATTCCGGCAAAAGCCTACCCTTGAATCAGAATATGTAAGCAACACCAGGGCAATAGAACACTAAGCAACACTAACAACCTCATTCGCTGGCAAGGCATAGAGACTAGGTAGACCCGGGGGCCAAAGTCCATATGGCAGCACAGCGTACATTTTCCTACTAGGCCATAGGGTTCCATGTTAAAAAGCCATTTTACGGGCCCACGGTTTTTTAACCTGCAACCGATACGACAATAAAAAGTAGCTAGAAATGAAGCGTGAATATTTTTCTTTCGATTCCGGTTCAAAAGTGTACGCCGTGAGGTTCGTTTTCGAGTTATTAAGCATCTCGTGAACCCATGCAGATCGAGCGATGGCCAAGCGCGGGGTTCGAATCCCGCTGCAGACAATTGTTAAATTTGACGGAATGAGGAAACGACGTGAATAGTCACTGACTGTGGCCTTTTTTAAATATTATATTATTGCTAATGATTTCATGATATCAACTAAATAATTAACGTATTACATATTCATTAATGCATTTATTATTTAGTTATTATCATGTGAGAAGACCATTAGTAATGCAATAATATTTAAATATAGGTACCGTACGTGATTAGGAATATCATATTTTAGGCAACATACTGTGGCAAAATATCCGATCTTGACATCAGTATTCTTGATTTGCACTATATATATATATATATATATATATATATATATATATATATATATATATATATATATATATCTATATCTATATCTATATCTATATCTATATCTATACTATATCTATATCCTATATCTATATCTATATCTATATCTATATCTATATCTATATCTATATCTATATCTATATCTATATCTATATCTATATCTATATCTATATCTATATCTATATCTATATCTATATCTATATCTATATCTATATCTATATCTATATCTATATCTATATCTATATCTATATCTATATCTATATCTATATCTATATCTATATCTATATCTATATCTATATCTATATCTATATCTATATCTATATCTATATCTATATCTATATCTATATCTATATCTATATCTATATCTATATCTATATCTATATCTATATCTATATCTATATCTATATCTATATCTATATCTATATCTATATCTATATCTATATCTATATCTATATCTATATCTATATCTATATCTATATCTATATCTATATCTATATCTATATCTATATCTATATCTATATCTATATCTATATCTATATCTATATCTATATCTATATCTATATCTATATCTATATCTATATCTATATCTATATCTATATCTATATCTATATCTATATCTATATCTATATCTATATCTATATAT